>CM031862.1:33159475-33269014 GCA_018697195.1 Certhia americana
TTAGGCCCTCAGCTCTCAGGAAAAGATATTTTCCCTTGGACAAGCAGGATTATGGAGTATCCAAAGTGTTGATGCTACAAGGCATTTTGTATTACCTTGGCTGATAATTCTCCCAGGAGCCTGTGCAAATATTCTCATGAATGAAAACTACGGAGCTCCTTTGCTGGTATTTGCAATTCCTTTTATTCACGCTGACTTTTCCTTGCTGAGATTGCTCCCACAAAGGGCGAATAAATATTCAAAGTGCTCATGCCTGAAATGCTCCTGCCAATGTTAGGAAACGTTCTTTTTATTATTTTTTCTGGCTGCATTCAAACGATTTCAATTGATGAACCTTAAAAGAAACTCCTGCGTGGAAGGGGAAGGTAACTCCATAAGAGAAGAGAAGGATCACATGGTGGTGTTAATGTCATTACCTACTCACCAAAGGGAAAAAAAACCCTGGTGGTGGCTGGGGACATCCAGATATTAATTGAGAAGCTGAAATGAGTTCATTTAACACTCCTTGCACAGACAATAAATGTTTCATCCCATTGACTTGTTTGTATGCATGTTTTGTTTTGCCCTCTTTAACAAACAGGGGAGGGAGGGGGGAAAGCAGCCACCAAAATCCTCTCTGTAAATAATCCTACTGTCTGTGTTCCCTGTTTTAGGGCAGAGGATATTTGGAGATGAGGTTCAGGCTGTACCTCCTTCTCTCTGAGGTGTACTTTAAATCAGGATGTGATCATCGTGTTCTTCTTGGGACAGGGCAGGAAAAAAGCTGAAAAGGAGCTGTGAAATCGTGGCCTGGCACAGCTGAAGGACCCGAGTGGCTCCTTGCATCAGCTGTACTAAAGCATCTCCAGTTTAGTCCCAAGCTTCCTCTCCCAGTACCTTGAACTGCGAAGAGCAGAACTGGCTGAAGAGACCCAGGAGTTGTCTCAAAACTGCAGCATCAGCCTTCATCCTTTTGTCTTGGTGGGGCTGCCCAAAACCTCCTGCCCAAACTATGTCACTGTTCCTTGGCATCCCCCCATGCAAACGACACCGGGCACAGCTGCCTCAAACCATCTCAGCACAGGAGCCAAGGAAATATTCCCTTCATGGAGAAAATGAAGGCTTTTTCTTCTTGAAGTAATAGATAGAAAGTCAGTTCCATTTCTTGTTGATTTTTAAATTACTCTTATTCAAAGTGTCCTTGCCTGATGGATCCCAGTCTGAAAGAGGGGATGAACATGTTTTGGTTGGTGAGGTCTTTGCAAGCAACTCCCATGCTCTGGGGCACTCAAAATAAATCTCCCTCTCCTAGGCTGCACCTGGGTGGTGGGAGACGTGATCTGCACCAAGGCTGGACGTGTCCCAGACCATTTACTGAGTAACTGGAAAACAGGGATGGACAGGAGGATCCCACACCTCGGCTACAGCCGGATCCTGGCTCTGATCACCAGAGACCACCTGAATGCCCCGTGAGCCTCCATCCAGCGGCTGCAGGTGCGTGTTTGGGGGCTGGGGAACAGGGATGGGACAGCTGCTGGTAGGCAGCACACAGCCCTCAGCTGGAGTGTCCTTCCTGCTCCTCGTCACTCCTTGTCATCGGAGCGAGTGAGTCCTCCACCACTGGCTCCGTAAAACTGACGGGCAGGAGGTGGGAGGAGCAGAGGAAATGGCAGCCTGGGGAGTGCTGAGGAGAACATATTTTAGAGAAGTAGGAGCTGATGGTGACATCTTGAACATCATTGGATCTAGATTTGGGAAAACACCACACAGTGTGTCAGCACGGCCTGAAGGATCCCAGGCCATTTACTGAGTGACCTGGGGTGATGTTCCCAGTGTGCCCAGTCAGGCCAGGTCTGGCCACACCGTTTGCTCATTACTGCCTACCCACAACTCCAAAGTCCAGCCTCAACCATCAGTATTTTGTGTTTCCAAGGCAACCCCAGCTTTAACAGCCTTCATAATGACATCATTTGGTTGAAATGAGCATGCATGATCTTTTGATTACCACTGGAAATATAAATTAGGTTACTCTCCCCATCCCCAGCCACTTGAAAAATAAATGCATTGGAGGGAGGGAGGGAGAGGGGAAAAAAAAACCTCAGAAGAGGGTAAATGGAAAAATCAATTTTTACATTAATGGAGTCCTCGTTCAGCATTTCTTCTCTTTATAGATTTAGATAACAGTGATATCTTAGTTTCACAGAGCAAAGAAATTAATTACTTACTAATGGTGCAATTCAGAAATTAATTTATGTTGTCCATTTAAACGTGTCATTATTAATCAATTTAAAGGAAGAGACCTGTAAGCCAGCACCATCTGAGCTGACTTTTGTGGCCAGAGGAGTCTCCCTGCCCCTTCCTTTCCAGAAAACACGTAATTCCTGCTACCTGTGAGTTGTACCTTGAGTTGCTCTGGCATCCCTGGTAGAACCAAAAGAATGGGAATTCCTTGGGCCTGATAGACAGGCCCATTCTTGATGTGTTTCTCTAGGTAGGGATCACTGCTGTAAAAATTTTAAGGCTGATTTTTTTGGGTTTTTTTGTTTGGGGTTTTTTTTTTTTTGGTGTATATTTTTCTGGATTTCTGGCCTGGAATTCAAATTCCCCACTAAAAAAGCAATGCACAGAAAGAGGATGCTGTCTCCAGAGGATGGAGATGTTTTACTCCTGACTTCCTAGGAGGTCATGGCCAGTTCCTGGGGTTTAGCACACCATGGGCTCCCCAGAAGGGTCAGGGTGGGGCAGCTGCCTTAGGACGGTGATAATTAAATTGTCACAGACCCGATTATCTTCTTTTTCCTGCTTTATTTCGATGGGAAGAGGTAATAAATTGCAAGGCCTCTTCTTTTTCTGATTGAGGCTTGTCCTAGGCTGGAAAGGGGAATCCTGTACCATGCAGTAATCCATGAATGAACTAAACAGCACTCCTTGAAACACCCAGGATTTCAGAATGTCACCCCTTCCCATGTCCAGGCATTTCCCTGGCAGGCAGGAGCCTGATGTAATGGCTTACATTGTGTTACTGTCCCCAGAAATGCTGCATCTGCTGCATCTTTCACTGTCTGCTCCTTGGAGCAAATGGCAGGGCTGGGGACTTGAGAAGACAATCTGCTGAGGGATCTTGTGCTCAAATCCTGTTCAGGCTGCTAGGATAAGGCTGGGATACCCATTCCTTTCCTGTATTCAGAGGATCATAGGGAAGGGAATGGCATTCATGCCAGGTCATGCCAGGGAAGGAAGATATTCCTTAAGGATCACCTCGTTCCACCCCCTGCCATGGGCAGGGACACCTTCCACTATCCCAGGCTGCTCCAAATCCTGTCCAGCCTGGCCTTGGACACTTCCAGGGGTCCAGGGGCAGCCACAGCTGCTCTGTGTCAGGGCCTTACCATCCCCACAGTGAAAAATCTTTTCCTAACATCCCATCTAACACTGCCCTCTTTCAGTTGAAAATCGTTCCCCTTTTTTCTGTCACTTGCAAATAAGCTCCCTCCATCTTTCTTGTGGGCTCCCTTCCTATGTTCATTGCAATTTTGATGATATCCCACTGTAAAACAGAGGGATGTGAAAGTCTGGAACTGGAGAGCCTGCTCTGGTGTCTGTGTTTATAGGCAGGTCATTTCTTCCCTCTTTCCCCCCCCTCCCCTTGAAGCAAGCTCGCGTTTAACATCTGCTGCAGTGATAATGCTTCTTTATTAGGCTTGGGAAAGTTTAGACATGTGTCCATGCTAAAGCAAAGCCTTTATCTGGCTTAAAGGGTTTCAGATTAGTTTCATGTTCTTCCTCACTGTTTTGTTTCTCGAGCCAATTGCTGCCCTGCTGCCCACACCAGGCACATTCCAGCCTGGAAGTTCTTTGTTGAGCTAAAACGCTTTCTCAGTGAAACACCAAACAGAGAGTGAGCAGCAGGTTGCAGAATTAATCAAGAAATCATTTAGCACCTGCAAATAAATACTTCTATCTGAAGATCTGAGGTTTTTCTTTTTCTAAATCTCTGGTTGCTGAGCGGATGGGCTGGGGAGAAGCTGGTTTGATTTCAGCAGATTAGGGAGTGTTCTCACCCTCCCTTTTGCCAGCTCTGGCTGGAGGTCACCAAATTCTGATGGAAGGAAGTAACCCAGGCTGGGAGATGGTGGCAGCATCCCTCTGAGCACCCTTTCTGAAGTACTCCTGTGCCTCTGGATGATAACAAGAGTTCAGCTCATCCTGGCTTGTGCCTTTCTGGAGCCAGAGAGAGCCAGAAGACACCACAGCCCCCAGCTGATCCCGTGAAACTCCTGCACCCAGAAGTGAGTGAGGTCTTGTGACTTCTACCACAGTCCATTTCTTTCACAGTCCATAAGCCATGAGATAACCTTGGCTGGGGATTCACTGCCTGGGCTCTGGAGGGTTTGATGGAGGAGTCAAACCTTTATTCAGTGCTAAGCAAAAGGGAAAACAAGCAGCTATAAAAAAAATGCTTGTATATATAGCATTCAAAAGCTTTTTGCTTTCTCCAGTGTAGGAATTGAGAAGGAAACATAAACCCAAGTTAAAAACGACTCCACTTGTTTAATGCTGATTATCTCCACCCAATTTTCATAATCCTTCTACTTTTTAGGATGAGAGAAAAGCAGCTGGGGGCATTGGCAGCCTGATTTTTATTAATTTCCCTCCTCCTTCCTTTTTTCTTGTTCAATAACCTCAGAATCCATCTTCTGTGGGATTTTTTGGTGCCCTGGACTTGCATGGAGTCATGCCATGAACTTTTATTCATCTGCTAACAGCAACCCCATAAAATTAAGCTCTAGGTTCTTGATTTCCTTTACTGCTACAAGCTGTTGAATATAATTTTGGATTGCCCCCCACTCTGGAGTTTCTGGAGAGCTGGAATTGGTGCCAGCCCTGGCATGAGAACACAGGCCCTCTATAACCCAAGAAGCTCGGATTCTTGTGAATCTGCAGATCCCTTTGTAAAAGAACCCTGAAAGGGCGAGGTAGGGATGGAGCTGAGTTTTTGCTTGGCCTCATTTCTCTTGGTGTCTGTTGTTTTCCTTTTCCTGGTCCAGAGGATCTCACCCCAATTTCCCTCACGTTTGTGGTGTGTGCTGCCAGAAGTCACATGGATCTGTGGATTGGAAGCTGAATCCCTCCCTCCTCTAGAAGAGATCCAGAGACCCCTTAGGTCTTCTGTGTCTGGTTGGGATCCCCTTTTCCAAACTACAACCTGCAACAGAGTCTCAAGAGCCTCGTATACCCTCAGCCTTGGCAGCTGCTCCTCGGGTTTGGTACAGGACTATCGTGCATGCGTGGAAGTCAGTCATGATTACATGGAAAATAAAAGTATTCCCAAAATTGTGGGACCATCTTCAGGCCCCTGGAGAGAAGGGGGCATGGGGAAGGGCTGCTGCTATTCCCAGCTTCTAGCAGAAAGCTCTCCAGAGGTAGGGAATGTGTATGAAAGGGTGAGAGGGGAAGCAGGAAACAAACCCCAGCGAGCTCTGCCTGGGAATTGAGCCCAGATCAGCAGGAGCTGCACCTCTTGACTCAGCAGCTTTTCTGTGGCTGGGGCAGTGCAAGTGGGTTGATGGTCCTTGCTGCCCGTCTGCCTTTGTGGTTCTGTTGAATGAAGTGAGGGATGTAATCCTGCCTGGCCAGGAGGCTTTGGGATGGCTGCAAGGAACAGCCCTCATTGGTCCTGTCTTCTCCTAATCCTGTGCCATGGCCCCGGTGACAGCTCAGGGGTGCAGAGCAGAGCCCTGTGGCAGGAGGGCTTAGGACAATTTGCTCCCTCCATGGAAATAACCCCTAAAGATGGTAGCTGGCTTAAGACCTGAAAATAGGACCTTTTTATGCCTTCCAAGCCATTTCTTTCTCTCCTTCTCCCTGTAACAGGGCAACCCACGGGCTCTTTGTAGCTCTTGCCACAAACCAGTTTTCCCCACTCCCCAGGTGCAATATTTAACCCAGCAGGTGTTATCAGCATGACTGCCTGGGGCCATGCCTTGAAAATAAGAGCTGAGACCCTTAATTCAGGCTATTAAAATGTGGGAATAAGATTTTCAGTATGAAAAAAAAAAAAAAAAATTAAAAATCTCAGCCTGAAAATGGGTTGACACGTGGAAAAAGAGGAGTCCATTGTGAATATCCCTTAGGACAGGGCTGTCCCCTCACTCATCTTCAGGATGGGTGAGTGCAAGGCACCACAAAGCCTCACAGCAGCTTATGGTGGTCTACAGTAATGAACTGGGGAGCAGGAGGCAGGTGAAGGAGGCTAGAGATAATGTCTGGAAAGCACATCATTTATTCTCTTCCTCAGACAACTCAGGTCCTTGAAGGCTCTCTTGTCTCAGTGCTGCTGTGGGATTCCCATGGTCTGCTCCTGCTCTCAAGCCAGTCTTTCCTCAGAGCTCCTGAGTGCTCAGCATGACCAGTCAAACCACCAAAGCCCTCTTCCCTGGCTGCTGCTGCTTTTTCTGAGCAGAGTGTGTTTGCCAAGCCATCCACTTTATCCCTTCCTGACTGCTTCCAAGGGCAAGGTCCCACTGCAGCAGGACAGCAGCACGTGGACTTCACCTGCTCAGAGGCAGCACTCATCTAACACTGTTTTGGCCCACGCTGCTGATTATCCTGAATAAAATGAGCAGAACTGAAGTGCAGTGGGCGGCTCGGCACCAAATAAATGAGGGGTTGGTACGGCGGCTGCCAAGAGCATCAGCCTGATTTGCAGGCTCACAGGTCTGTGAATGCAACTCATCTTCCTGGGAGGGCAGAGGATGGCTGAAAGGGAGAAATTTGGGAGATGGTTTAGTGGGAAGCCGGCCCCTTGGAGTGACAGTGATTAATGGTGCATACTTTGCCACTAAGCAGGCTGAACATGTGGTAGGTGTCTACCAACGCTTCCTCTGAAGGCACTTATCTCATAAAAATGAGTTCTCGGGTGTATTTGACAAATCTTGATTGATTTTCACTCCTGCCTACCTTCCTGGTCCCTGCCTCTCACAAAAATCACCATGTACGTGAATTTCCTCCAAGACAAAACCGACTCTGGAGGAGAGAGAGGAAAAGCTGGGGACAGCTCCTTTTGACGTGCAGCTTTTTTCCTGCTCTACCTCCAATGCTAAAGTCCTCCCTGTGTCTCTAGTGCTCTCCAGCTCTGCCTGTCAGCCAATTAAGCTACATCCTTGCAAAAGTTTTAGCACAAACTCACTGCAGTGCAGATCTTCTCATCCCCAGCACAGCGGAGAAGAGACTTGCGAAGGGATGGAATTACAGAGGGACACAGCTGAACCTGCAGGAACACCACTAAATGACAAAACCTTTTTATTAGCACAAGTAGTCTGAAGTTCAGAGGCTGAGCCAGCGAGGCTGGGAAGGGAAAAGTCAGAGAGATGGGATGACTTTCCACAGGCGAGGTGTGAATGTTCCCATCTGAGATCAGAGCATTCCTGAGCAGCCTATATCCAGGAAAGAAATCCTAGAATGCCAGAATGGACTGGGCTGGAATGGGTTTTAAAAGATTTTCCATCATCTTGTTCCATGATGCCATGGGCAGGGTCACCTTCCTCTAGACCAGGTTGCTCCCAGCCCTGCCCAGCCTGGCTTTGGATGCTTCCAGGGATGGGGAGAAGCCACAGCTTCTCTGGGCAGCCTGTGCCAGGGCCTCGCCACCCTCGCAGGAAGAATTTTTTCCTAATATCTGTCCTAAATCCTATCCCTTCATGCTCTCATGAAAAGCCCCTCTTAGGCAATGCTTATATTGGCAGCAGGTGCTGTATTTTCATATACAAACCACCTCACAATTTACCCCAGAGGAGAGCTCTATGATGCAGTAACAACCCAGATTATCAATATGCAGAGACAGCATGAGGAGAACTTCTCTCTGCCTCTCCTGTCTCCTTTCAACCGCCCCCCCTGAAAACTCATCTACCTCTGTGTGATCAGGTTGCCCCCACGAACACAGAGCTCCTTTTTCAAACCCTGGCACTTTCAAATGAGTCACAGACCCTCAAAGTTCTGAGATAGGGGCAGGAAAATACAGCATTTGTAAAGCATTCTTCAAGTGATAAGCAATTTAGAGGTAGAGTACCCTCTCTGGGAAGATGCAGGGAGGGATGCACCTCCAGCAATGGGAAAGTACACCTGGATCCACTTAAATGAAAGGCTCTTGTTAGGGAGGCCTAATTGGGCTGCCTTGCTTAGCCCACCTGTGAGCAGTTTTGTGGCTGCAAGAGCTTATAAAAGCAGGAGCGAGGCACTCCTGAAGTTTTGCTGCTTTATTCTGGAAGCTGGAGTTGGAGGAAACTTGAAAACGTAGGATGGCAGGTAGGCAATGTTTGGAGTCTGTGGGTGTGGGAGCAGATTGGAGGTAATTAGTTTCTCAGAGGGGCTGCTGCTCTTAAGGAATTCTTCTGTTTTGACTGGAGATACACAAGCAAGTGAAGAGGCAGAGCCAGATGAAACATTTTTGGAGTTCTCTAGGGCTGGGGGCTGGCAGTCTTTTCTCTCACAAACAAATGCTTTTGGGAATGAGCTTGGATCTGGGGTGCTCTGTTGCAGGACGCAGATGAAACGAAGCTTATTGCTGTATTTCTAGAAGGAATTAAGTGATACATGGAGTAAGAGATGCTTACCTGAAGAGATAAGGCTCCAAAGTAGCAAAAGTCTTGTGCTTCTTTAAAGAAAGCACTTCGTGGTGTGAGCAGGGCTTTTTCTGGGCTGTGGGGGTAACTTGGGGCTGCTGGGGGGAAAACTCCACAGATAGAGACTGGAACGAGAACAGTTTACTGTCTTAGGGACGCTGGTGTTTGGTGATCCTGTGAAGTCATGAAAAATAGCTTAAAATGCTAGGTTGGACAGGGTTTGGAGCAACCTGGTCTAGTGGGAGGTGTCCCTGCCCATGGCAGAGGGTGAATGAGATGGGTTTTAAGTTCCCTTACAACCCAAACTGTTCTGTGATTAATCTTTTAACTGCTGTAAAGTACTGGGGCTGGGCCCTCAGTCTGGAGTATCCATAAATGTCTGTGTTGGTGCTAGGAGCTGCCTCCTGGGGGAACAGAGAGCAGAGAGCTGTCCCAGGTGCTTCTGTGCTCTCCGAAATCAGGTGATGGCCTTGGTTCAATTTCAGCTCCAAGTGCCAGATTAGACCCAAGCTTTGGCTGTTGTTGCCTTTCCTCAGGTTTGTTAATGCACTGCTGATGCTGGCTCAGATTCCTGGCCTGTCCTTTCCCCCTGTATCTTCCTCCAGAACTCCAGTAAAAATACTACATGTGCTGTAGAAAGGCTGCTGGGATGTTTTCTAGGCAAAGGGCTGCAAGGAAGAGCAGCTTTCTCTTTCTTTTTTGTTTCAGCTCTGCTTCTCCTGAGTTATGTCACAAAATGCATAAGTTCAGCTAAATTTCTTCATGCTGCAGATTGTGGTGTTCTGGTTTCCTATGGAATTGTGGGTCTGATAAATGAATGGTAACTTCTGCCAGTCCCCTGCATGGGGACTAGCAAATTATTCCTCTGTGGCCACCACTGGAGGATGGATTTGGGAGAAATGAATGTGGATGCTGCTGAATTTGACTGGTTTAGTTGTGGGAGCTATTACAATGCTGGACAAAGTTGTGTGGTCTCAGCTGCCTGGGATTCAAGGCAGAGTCTTGTATCTTTTCATTGCTGGTTTCCTGTTTGCTCGTCCTTGTTAAACTCATCCATGGAGAATCCCATCCCTGCTCCAGACTCCACTGTGGATAATGGGGTTGCCTATGTTTTTTGAGGTTATCACAGCCCTGCAGTGACCAGACCAGACTGTTTGCAGCTGCATGTTGCTTTTTTAATAGAAAAGGACCCCTCTTGTGCAGCATTAAGCTGCCAATGCAAAACCTGTCTCGCTGTCAGCGACAGACTAATAAATTGAGTTTTCCTACAGGAGCAGGGGTACCTTCTCAGCCATGAATATCCATGTGATCCTAGCCATGAAAAGTGGTGTTGAGAATCAAAGATGATGAAATCTTTTCATTGAAGAGAGAAATCTCCAATTGGGCTGACTGTTGCTATCTCTTCCCCATTCCCCCCAGAGAGCTCTCTGCAAAATTCCCCTCTGAGCAGATCTGTCAGTTTGCGGTACTTGGGGCAGCACTTGGGATAATTTATCTCCAGTTATTTTATTTCTGCTGGTTTCTGAGCTAATAACAGGAGATGAGGGCTCATCTCCTGCTCTGGGCACCTTCCCATTACTTAACTAACAATTAATAAGCCAGATAATGGAGTGTTTC
This sequence comes from Certhia americana, assembly GCA_018697195.1. Taxonomy (NCBI): domain Eukaryota; kingdom Metazoa; phylum Chordata; class Aves; order Passeriformes; family Certhiidae; genus Certhia; species Certhia americana. The sequence goes on from CM031862.1 coordinate 33,169,693, forward strand.
TCCCACACAGGAATAAACACTGACTCTATTAAACTGCGGCAGCGCAGCATCTCCAATCTGTTCAGAAACTGCAGCCAGTGCACAATCCAGTGCCCTGCTAAGGAGGAGATATTTTCCCCAGTCTGCAATATGAAAACTAGGCTCCATTTATTGTTTTCTAGGCTGGATGGGGGAAAGTTTTTCACCCACTTGGATTAAGGGACCCCTTTCTTCAGCAGCATGGTCACCCACAGCATTGCCCTGGGAAAGCTGGGGCCATCCCATCTCTCAGAGATGCTCTGGGCCATGGGGAAAGGGTCTGTGGGAGCCCATCCGTGGGAGCTGGTGGCTGTGTTTGTTTGCAACACGCTTCTTTAATTGCCAGAGCATAGGAAGGGTGCCTGTTTATTACAGTGTGTGTGTGCATCAAAGTAAATACATTAACTCCATATAAACATTTCCTTGCTGAAAAAGCCTCTAATTAAGAGTTCTCACCAGCAGGCAGCCAATTACTTATCTTGGCAGCTTCTTGTGTCCCCTTGCCTTCACCCACTGCCTGAATGTCGTGAGGGAGGGCTGGGACCTGCAGCGTGTTCCGGAGGAGGAGATTTCCCTGTGCTGCTGGGATGACAAGGACAAGACCTGTGTTCCTGTGACCAGTCCCCATGTGCTTTCCCTAATCCTGTAAACATGAGCCACAAGATGTTGTGTGAGATGGGGAAAGTCCTTGGAATGTGGAGTTACCACACTGGAATGGCCAGCACAGCTTCAAACCTCTGATGTGCCATCAATCCCACACAAACCAGGCCACAGAGTCCCTCAGCCTGTGACTGTCCTTCAAAGCACCCTTGTTCCCTCCCTCCTCCTCCTGCCACTGACTCTTTTGTTTCACCTCAATCTGTCCTTTCAGAGACCAACCCCTGCAGAATATTGCTGGTGGCAGTGCAGACTTTTTTGACATCCAGAAGCGTGCCAGACCACTGGGCTGCCATTTGGAGAGATCAAATGATTCCCATGGCTGTAGAATTATGACACTAGCCTTGAGGGCTGGAGGGAGTGGATAGTTGTGAGCTGAAAGCTGGCCCTTTGAAGTTTGGGATTTCTGGAGATGTCATCTCTCATATATATCACCAGCCAGGTTGCTTTTCATTTTGTTGGAGTGTTTTTCTTGTCTAGATTCTTAGAGAGCAAGACCTTACTTGGAGGCAGGAGGGATGATGAAAAAGATAGATGAGCCCAGATGCTTATGCATTACATATCTCTTTGAAATGGAGTAGTTCCAATTTTTCAGAGCTAACAACTTGCTAACGCCCTGCGTGTTCATACACAGCGCTTCTCTTCGGGCTGGGTAGAAATCAGGAGTTCCCTGATCCATGGGGGAAAATCTCTGCTAGGTCTGGTTTGAATTGTGCCAAAGCTGAGCCTGGCTTTAAGGCAGAGGTGTTTTTCTAAAGCCATGGAGTGGATGGGCATTGAAACCTGTGCTCTTTGTTGAGGGGCTGTTTTGCTGTCCCCATTTAGTGGGGACAATCCCTGGTGGCAGCACTGGCCTTGAACAGGAAACCCCTCTGTGCCCTTTGTAGCGCACACCCAGCCCCTTGGAACCTCACTGATTCCCAGGACTGGTGGAAAAGCAATAAAATTACCCAAAATCACTTAAGCTGCCAGTGTTTCAAAGGACTGTGTGTGTTCCCAGCTGGGGGCTGTCTCATCCCTTAGGCACCACTCACCTTCCATTAAAACTCGTGGGACTGACTGAGGGTGATATGCCATCAGGTTGGACTGTGACATGCCAGGTACAGGTTAGGCAGGAAGAGCCTTTCTCCTCCTTAGAAGTAAAGAAAAGTAAAATCTGCCTGTCACTTCTGTGCTTTTAGCACTTTTGTTGAGAATTAAATGATAAATAATCCAGGCACAAAAATTGTTGGGCATGTTTTGATCTTGGCCATGGTTCCAACATCCCTGTCCTGTTCTGGTGTCCAGCTATGGAGGGACCAGCTCTCATTTCCACCTTTTATCCTGCTAGGGCACTTTAAAAGGAGTAATTATTTATGCTCTCATGGTTAACATCTGATCCAGGGAGAGAGGAGCTGCTCTGCATCCTGTGGAATTCATCCTTGCCATCTGCTGGGTCATCAGCCCTGGGCTCACAGGACATCACTGTGGGGATGGAGCCTCATATCAGCCAATGCAAGTGGCTAAAAATCCTCACTTGAAGGTGGTGTGGCTTGACCTGAGCAACCTCCTGCTCCTCAGAATCTTTGCCTGAGCAAGAAGCACTTCTGCATGGACACTACAACAAAGCAATAGGCTCTGCCTGTGCAGACACAGGCTTAAAAATGTGCTTTAGCCAAAAAGGACTGGTTAAACTGAATCTTTCCTTGCTGGCTGTGACCCAGATACTCTGTCTGATGAGACCTCAGTGGCTGTGGTCCTTGTGAATGGAACAGCAGCTCTGGCAGGCGAGCAGGCAGAAAAAAGCTGCGCTGAGACTCTCTCATCAGCCTCCCACATACATCAATGTCTCGTGCCTGTGAGGAACTCTTGGACCAAAAAAAAAAAAAAAAAAAAAAAAAAAAAAAATATTAAAAAAATTCCCCTTGCACACAGAGCAGTGACAGATCTGGATTGTCTGGAGACGATGAAATAATTTATAAGCTTCAGTTTAATGTTCCTGTTTCCTCTTTTTTTTTCCCTACAGCTGCCACCTCCCCACCTTCTGTCACTGTCATCTAAATGAATTTACAAGGAAAAGAAAATACTTCTCGTTAATGTTCTCACACAAACGAAACATTGGCCAGGGAGACAAAAAAGAAAATAATTGATTGTGAAAGCAAACCCCCTCTGAGACAGTCTAAGCATTATCAGGAGCAGCCTGGGAGAGGGACTGGGGGGAAAGGGACAGGGGAGGAGGAGAACAGAGCAGGCTGGAACAACAAATGTAGCGTTTATGATAATTATCCACGTTTTAATCCCCGTTTCCAACCAAGCATTCACTTCCTTTAATTAGTTCTCGATTAGAAGGAGATTATCTAATAAATTGTACAAATAAAGAGCAGGTTATCTTTGTGGTATTCCTGCACAGCAAGTTCTGAAAGGATGGGGACACAGGGATGGGGCTTGAGAGGGACATAAGCATGGAAAACCTTGCTTTCCTTTTTCATCATTTCCTTGGCTGCAAATATTGGCTGTTTCTGGCATTAGCAATGCAGCCAGTGAAGTAAATCCATAATTAAACTGAATTAGCATGTACTTGGAAGTTTTACATGCACAGACACAAAGAAGGTTCCTGCTTGGAGCATTTCCAGTATGATTTGCAGGGGAGGTGTGGGGGGGTGGTGGTGGGGGAGAAGAGCAAATAAAACTCTGTAGTTTAGTCAAAAAGCACTTTTGCTGAAATTTGTTTTGAATTTTTGTGCTAAGAGATTGTAACGTGGGGTTTCTAGGTGGCTGGTTGACCAGGGCCTCCTTAGCTTACCAGGAGCTCTTTGGAAGTGGCACGCTGGAAGTCACCTCTCAGCAGGGATGTGTGTGTGTCACCTCAGCATGGCTGCACTGAGGTCTCTGGGTGATGCACACAGGAGCTGTGGAGGTGGATGCTGGAAGGTAATCAGCATTTCTGCTCTTTGGAGGACAACCTCTTAACTTTACACCTTGCCCAAAGACTCAAGTTGTGGCGGCAGATTCATCTGCAGCCCCATGTTAACCTCTCTCCTCAGCTCTGGTGCTGAGTTACCTGTGCTGTTTTGCCAGGTTCTCAGAGTTGGTGGGAGCCACATTTTGCTGAGATTACCTCAGGTGTGCAGGCATGTGCTGGCTGTCCAGACTGGGTCAGGCCCAACACCTCTGCCTCACTGATTTGTGTTGCCTTTCAAAGCCTCTGCGTGACCCCTTCTTCCTGAGCCAGGAGCAGAGGACTTAATTTTGAGTCCTATGAAGCAGAGCCAGATTCTGAGCTCTTGTGCTTCTTGGAAGAGTTCCTTGGGCTTTCCAGCGTGGAACCAGAGTTATGACTGGTGTCAGCACTAGTGAGAATCTGGAGAGTCTTTCTGCCCTTGCTGTTGGGTGCAGCTGGAAGCAGAGGGAATCAGACTGTTTTTCTTTGGGAATCTCTGGCTTAAAAAATCCAGCAGGTTAGTGATGCCTGGGCAGTGTCACGCTGTGGTCTGGCTCCACCCTTCCCAAAGGTTTTCTAGGCCCGTGGTTGAGCAGCCAATACTTTTGTTGTCTGGTTTTAATCCAAGCTGTCAAGGGAGGAGAGATCTTGGAGATACCGAGATTGTGCCAGCCCAGATAAATCAGCCCGCGGCGCTTCCATCGGTCACCTCTTGAGCGTGGACCGATGGTTGGGTGGTGCCCTCCAAGGTGGGGCTGGAGGAATCTAAGACAGTGGTGTCAGAAGGAATAAAGGTGGGACTTGGCAGAAGCAGGAGTGAGAGGCTGGGGATTGCCTCCCTGGGTCTGTCAGGTTGTGTGCTCAGGCAAGGACGTGTCCCGCTGGGGTGTGTGCCCAAAGTGACCTCCCCATCGATCCAGACAGTCAATAGGCAGCTACTTAAGAGTAAAGTTCCGTTTTCTTTCCTTATTTCTCTTTCTTCTTCTTCACTTTAATTATCTAAGATAGATAAGCAGCTGTGGGCCAATTAGAAAACAATTACCCGCTGTAATCAATGCTGGTGTGGAAAAAGGGTGAGGATGAGCGTAAAAGCTCAGGAAATGCCTTAAAACGCACTGAGGTAACACTATCCACGACACCATCCTTGAAAGCCCTTTGCCTTAACTTCCTCAAGGTAAAGAGCCAGAAATGTGAAGAGTTTCAGCCAGAATAAAAGCACCAAACTAAGCGAAAAAAGTATGGAAAGAATTGGACCCTTCCAAAAGAGCAGAATTAAGGATTTCAAGATAAGGATGGGGACAACAGCTGTGTGATTTTTGATCAGGGAGTCTGTTTTCCTGTGCTGCTTTCACCTGGGAGAAAACAATACTAATTTTATACAGGCTGTAATGGGCTCTGCATTGGCTGTTACCACTCACCAATGAGATCTGCTGGTTATAATGGATGGCTGGATGAAAATATCAACTCTGCTCTCAGAGGCAGTGACTAAAATGACTGGAATTACTAGGAAAACAAGGAGCAAACTGTAAAACTGTACCCTGCCGTGACAGAGGGTGCATCTGTCTCATGAGTGGCCTGCCACTGACTCTGACAGGAGAGGGGAGGGTGGGGAAAGGTTTGGGGAGAGGCAAGAAGGATGGTGAAAGTATGGAACTGGCTCTTGCACAGAATGGCTTAAAAGGAGAGGGTTTTGGAGCCCCCCCACCCCATGTGCTAAAATCCCACAGAGACATAGGGACGACTTCAGTGTCTCCCTGTTCATCCCAAGTCAAAATTCCTCACAGAAATACTTCACACAGACATTCCTGCTCTCTTTTGCCCAAGCTGGGAAAGCCTGGAAGGTGTTATTTTCACAGGGCCGCCACCAGGAAATGGCACCCTAAGAACCTTCCCAGATGTGGTGAGGACTGGGGAAACTGGGTGACCTGTGTAGCTCTCTGATGTCACGCAAGCCAAAGCTGGTGATTTCTTAACTGTGTTTGGGATAGGAAACAGCACAGCTGCAAAAAATGGGATATTTCTGAGCCAGGAGCTCAATCTCCTGGTCTTCCTTCCTGTGGCAAGCACTTGTGCTGTGTCGTGTGTGACCCACAAAATGAGGAGTTTATGTTCACAGCATTGGGTACCCGGTTTTACCTGGGTGTTGAGAGCCTCCCAGAGGAGTCTGAAACCCCCGAGTTGTTTGTGGATATGTGGGAGAGGCTGCTGGATGCTCCAGAAGCTGTTGTGGGTTCTGGAGCTGTTCCTGCAGACCCTGTCCCGGTGTGCTCTGTGGGACTGGGCTGGAGAGGAGCCACCCTGGCTATTTCTGCATCCCAGCTCCACTCAGGCCAGGCTGGGGAGGGTAAAGGAAAAGGAAGCAACTAGTTGAGATGGCAGCACAAATGTCCTGGGGTAGGGCCCCCACAGATTTAAGGGTAATTTTGGATATTCTGCAGGAGATGGTGTCAGTTCAGCTGCACTGAATTGGCTCCTTGTGACAAAACCCAGAATCCCTGCTTGGAAATGCAGGAGAAATGAGCTCTTCCCCTGCTTTTCTGGCAGGTGAGAGGCTCTCAGGGTGGCTCACTCCTCTCTGCCTGCTTTTGTGCCAGCCCTGCCAGTGCAATGGCAGGTAAATGGCAACTCAGTTGCCAAAATAGCAGCAGGAGAACAAGCAAAGCTGAACTGTCTGCAGTCCTGGAGAGCCTGGATTTAGAGAGACTTCCAGCAGTCATCAGCAAAAGACGAGCAAAAGGTGAATTTTCTCCGTGGCTGCCAGCTCAGTTTCTCAGTTTCTCCTCTCCTCACTGCGTGTTTCTCCAAGGAATTCAATCCCGGCTGGCTCTGAAACCAGAGAAAGGGATGCTCAGCCTGGTGCTGCACTTGGCAGGGCCGCTTGAAAATTAGAAATAACATCATTTTCCTTCCCCATTTAATCTCTCTCTGATTTCTTCTGATGGCCACCAATATTTCTGCTTCGTTATATATGACATGCAATAACAAAAGTGGGGCTTTTCTGTGAAATATTAACTGCAGGCCAGTGGTTTGCTCGTAATGAACTGTCTACTTGGAGATTGCTAACTACAGTGTAATTATCAGTGAATAATTCATGGTGAATAATTGAATCGTTTTAGCCCTTTCTGCCGAAATCAGACAGTGACTCATGATTTCTGGGAATTATTCTTAGAACACTTTAATGGTGCCTATTTCACACGCTGAGGTCAATCAGGAACATTTGAAGATAGGCTGTGGCGGGGCGGATCTGTTCCTGGGCCAGACAGGAACAGGCTTTTGTTACAGAAACTTGAAAGAGGAGAGATAAAAATGATTATCTTTTGTTCCAACTTGCTGCTCGGGGCTCTGCTATTCCTCAGCAGCTTTGTCAGTGGAATTGGGGCGCTGGAATGTTTGCTGGGAGATGGATGCTCAGGAGCAGATAACAGCACATTCCAGCAGCTGCCTTCTCATCCCTTGTCCCTTCTCTTAATCTGAAGTCCACAAACAACAGGCTTTAAGCTCATCCCCTTTGTGGGTCTGTGGACAGCCCATGGATTCAAGGAGCTGTAGGAATACAGCTGAGAAGTTTCCTTCTCCTGTGGATCAGAATGGCACCAGCTCTGAGGCGAGAAGAAAAAGCCTGATGTAAATGTGCCTCCCAAGCCTTTTGCTCAGAGAATTTTGATCTATTCCCCAATTCCCTTTCGTTTTTCCTGCCTTCGCTTCCCAAAAACATACATGATCTGTCACAATTTATAACCTCTGGTTTAAGGAGGACAGGGCAGACAAATTCATCTCTATAAAAGCTTCTTTTTTTATTGCACTTAATGTGCACCTTTCGCCTTGTGTAATGGAGCTTACATTCTGAAAAAAATAACTTTGACATCTTCCTATTTTATCTCTTCTTTCCCTTTGCCTGCACGAGCATCCCACTCCATCCATGTGAGCCAGGCAGCACGGGCAACTTCCCTTTCTCTCCATCTCCCTTTCAGTTGCTGTTTTGCCCAGATCTCTTTCTGGTGTGTGGCATGTTTAGATATTGTCCAGCTGCACAGATTTCCTCATTTCCTTCCCTTCTTTCTTGTCAGAGGTGTCAACACTCTGCAAAATGCTGTAGAATCACCATGATATCAATCTTCTGGGGTTGTTTTGCCAGTGAGGAGCATCCTGTCGATGATGAAAGAGGATTTTTGAGTGATTATTGTGAACCTTGACATCCCTCCTCTGCCAATCTGCTCCCAGACCATGTCCCACTGGTTCCACAGTGGTGGATGTAGCTGAGTGCCCTATGGGAAGGGATGTTGCTGCTGAGAGGTGCCCATGGATGGGGACAGGTCCTGTGCAGGAGATTTCCTGTCCAGCATGGCTTCATCCTTCCCCCCTGTGGCCTCCCCACACTTTTCTGCATCCACCTCCGACCCTGGTGCTTCTGAGGGGGCTGCAGAGCCTCCCTGGCTGGGCTCCCACAGGGAAGCACAGTCTCCTTTGACTTTGGCGTGTCAGCCTGTAAGACAGCTGACCCCACCGGTGATCAGGCTTGACCCCAAACTGTGAAGGAAAAATGCAGACAATCCCACAGCCCCATCCTCTTCCCCTCTGTGCCCTCTCTCCTCCTGTGCAGGACCTCCTGTGCTGCCCCTGGCAGCACTTCAGCCCCCCTTACCCATCAGGGCTTTGAAGATTTGCTGTACAAGAAGGGAGGGGGGGTGGGTGGATGAAGACCTTGAGACGCACAGAATGATTTTTAGGGCTTTCTAGGAAAGGAGCATTGCCACTGAAAGCTTCCTTTTCAAAGCATTTTTGTTATTTTGCTTCCAAAAAGGAACAATCAGAGGCTGACCTGAGAATTAGATCCTCTGAGTCCAGGAGAGCTTCACTCAGCTTGTATTGATGGTGTTTTGTCAGGGAAATGCAGGCAAATAGCAGTTTAGGGGTTATGGCTTTGCACTGCAAATAGGGTGGCCTTCAGGGGAGAAGAGGGCTGGAAGCAGAGGGAATCAGACTGTGTTTTCCTTTGGGAATCTCTGGCTTAAAAAAAATCCAGGCAGCAAATGAACTGCCATGAACTGCTTCGTCGCTTTGAAGCTGAGAATGTGACTTGCACAGTGCCTGTTTGAGAGCTCAGCTGGAGCTTCCATAATCCAAGTTTAGAGAAGAAAAGGGGGGAAAAACTCCACTAAAACATGAGTTTTATCCTTTTGTATTACTTGATGTGGAAAAAAACTGATATGTCAGCACCTCCTGAGGTCCCCACAGTGCTGCTGAAACATGAGATCTCCTTTGAAACCAACTGGATGGAGCTGGAAAAAAGCCTGTGAGCAGCACTGGGAAATCTGAGGCATCCAACAACTCCCGGACCTGCAGCCACTCAGGGGTTAAAGTAATGTTTTCTTCTTTCCCACGTTCAGAAAAATCACTGAAATGATGAAAAATGGACATATTTACCCCAGTGTTCTGGTCCCTGCCAGTGCAGAATCTCTGGGGAGGAGGAGAGTAAGGAATCAAGTTCCCTGAAAAATTATGGGGTGCAGCACCACTGGAATATGTAGCTGTCCTCCTTGGGAGCTCTACTCCAGGGAAAGCCCTTCCCAAGGAAAAATGAAGGCTGGAGTCAGCGGGGAGAAGGCCCACAGGTCTGTGTCAGGGCATGAGGAAGACCAAGCTCATGCAAGCTGGGCATTTTTGTTTGGAAGAAACAGCCTGAAAGCCATGGCTATGAAACAGATGCAAAATCCTATGAAGAAACAAGAAACCTGACCTCGGTTCCAGTGTCTTTTCTCTTTCCATGGCATTTTTGCCTGCTTGGTGATCCTCTCAAAAGTGATGCACCCTAGCTCCTCTTTCCAGTTTTGATCAAATGTATCCCAATAGTCACGCTCCCAGGAATCAAGTTATATCTCCTGGATGCCTCCTGAGTATTAGAGGGACTTTTATTCTCCAAATCAAGGTGAAGAGGGCACCCGTCTGATTTCCCAGGAGGTGAGGATTATGTAGATGCTGCATTAGACACTAAATATTACCCACTGGATGTTACACAAAGCATGTTGACATGGAAAAAAATTGGCTATTTTCTTTTTCTGAGTAGAAAGAAATTGGCTGTGTGCACTCAGACGCGCTCCAGATTTGGATACTGCATCATTGTGAAAGGGATGTGAGGTGGAGAATATCTGGGGTATTGGTATGTAAATGAACACTTTAATTATTGCAGTCTGATTGCCGAGTTCCCATGTCTGGTGCAGCTGAGCACCTGGATCCTGTAGGGATGTGGAGTTTATTTGGATCAGGTGAGCAGCCTGGGTGTTGTAGCTGCTGCTGCTGGCACATCTGGGCGATGCATGGAAAATGCCTAACCAGGGTGGAGACGGAAAAGCCACAGGGATTTTGGTGCTGTGGCATGAGGTTTTGTGGAAGACCGCTCCTAAAAACGGGAGCTGAGGCAGAGCAGGGGTGCCAAGCGCTCCTGGGAGCTCCAGGCTGACCCCCTGCAGGCAGGCCCCCTTCCCTTGTGCCTCAGCCAGGGCCTTTCCAGGCTTAATCCCGACTGAAGAGTGGCACAGATGTCCCCGACAGCCTCCTCCCCGTCCTGCTGCCCTGCTGAGAGGGGGGAAGCCCCCAGCCATGCCAGGGCTTTGCCTCCTCATTATCTCATGGATCTCCCCCGTCTGTGCCCTGGGCTTTCCGCGGACCCCCCATTATTTCCAATCCCCTTCACTTGTCAAAAGCAATTTGGCGACTTATTATCGGTCAGACAAAACAGCTCTGGGCTCTGCCAGCCCTGACCAGGGGCCCGGCTGCTTCCAAACCTTCATCCCCCCTCTTCCATGCAGGCTCCCCTTTCTCCAGGCTGAGCTGCAGAGGGGAGCATTCAGCAGGCAGAGCCCAGCCCCAATTAGCAGCCCAGGAATTTTAATTAGTCGAGCAGTCAATTATATCAATGGACACCCTTTGCCCTCTCCCCTTGCTCCCCTCCCTCCCGCCCTGTAGCCCCGCTGTCCATGGGCAAAGCTCTCAGCCCTGCTCCCAGCCCTTTGGAGGAGCTGCCAGGGGGGCCCAGTTGTCCCAGATCCTGCTGGATTTGTTCCCTCTGAGGCACAGCCTCATCCCTGACCTCCACTTGAACTGGGGCTTTGTGCCCTCCCTCCCAGGCCTGCCCTGCTAGTGGCAGAGGGAGCAAGAGGGAAATAGAGTCGGGAAGAGCTTTGGATTTGGGCTCCATTCTCTCGGCTGGGTGTTGGTGACAGGAATAGGACGGGGAAGTTTGGAGAGAGAAGTCTTTCCTTCCCTTCTTATGTACTTCTTGATGTTGATCTACCTGTCAGTTCTCTTCTGAGGCTGGCTCAGAACCTGGGACACCAGGGGAGCTGCCAGCTTGTTAATACTGTCACTTGCCTATCAACAAGAATCCCTTTGGATCTGCTCTGCTATTTCTGTTTTATTTGCTTCCTAAAATTGCCTCCTCTCCCATTCCTGCACCAGCAGCTGGCAGCACTCAGGGCTTTGCTGCATCTCCAGCGTAGCACTTCTGCCCACCACTGCTTCCTCGCCTTATTGGGGCACCAAAAAACTGTCCTAAATTCGCTGGCCCTTGCCATTGCCTAAAGCCCTTCCTAGTTTTGGTGTTCCTTATAGTTTTGTGTTAAGTGTTGCTCTTTTTGCTGTAAGATCAGGCTGCAGCGAGTCTCAAATCTGCACCAAATCATGCCCTCAAGGTGCTGGACATGCTTTGCAAGGTGACAGAGCTGGTGACAGGACTGTAACCCTGCACAGGCATTCCTAAATTCTGGTCATAGTCCAAAGTGTTTTGTCCCAGTTCTTTTCTGAACAGCGAATGCCTCTTTCTGGGACATGAAGCAGCTTGGTCATCCCTTCCTCTTCCATCCATCCATTCCACCTTTACCCTGTGGCAGGATCTAACCCTGTTAAAGCCTGGATGTGTAAAGCTGAGCCGGTGACCTTGGGGCGTGGTGACAATTGAGTTGTAGCGCCACAGGCTGCTTATCTCCTGCAATAATTACCGGGTGCTTGACGGCATCTAGGAGGGGGAACTCATCTCACACCAGGAATTGCGGGCTCTGAAAGCAGGGACGTGTGCGCAGATGTTTGGGAACATGCAGACAATTACCCTGAGCAGCTCGTTCCCCTCTGACGGGGCCATTACACATCAGCGAGATGATCAGGAGCTGAAGATACACGGTAGGGAAGGGATTCTGAAGCCATCTGGCTGTGCCGAGTGTGATACGGGGAACATCTGGTAGGCACGTGTAAAAATAGGCTTATCAAAAAAAAAAAAAAAAAAAAAAAATGACGGTGGAAACGACGCCTTACCATCCATCCTGCTTTAATCCCCCTCCTCTTCTTCCTCACTGTCACATCAGAGGTTCTCAGGTTGCACTCCAAGTGGTTTTCTCTGTGCATCAAATACGGTTTAATAGCTGTGGGTTTTAATGTGCCTCAAGCACAGGGAAAACAATGGGGTCTGATCTCAATTAAAAGGGGAGGGAAAGGGTTCGGAGGAGAAGCCAAAGGCCGTGAAGGAAACGGTGCTTTGCTGTTGGTCATTCACTCAGTTAATGGTAAAGAGAAAGGGATGACTCCCATACCATGAAGACATTTCCTCTCCTGCAAGGTGCTTGGCAAGGGACGGGGAGAACCTCCTCGTTTCAAACCAGCCTGCAAGTTAAGTCAAAATGCATTGCAGAACCACTGGTGAGATTTCCCACCAGGGAAACACCAAAAGGATGAAGTGAATCAAGCAGAGAGGAGAAGACCATAGTTAAACTGGGAGAAAACAGCTGATCCCACGCTTCTCTGACAAGTCTCTCTCTTGCTTTGACTGATCTCTGTGAGGAACAAAGCTTTGCCAGGCTGCCAAGTGTCTTGTGTACCCTGTCAGGCTGGTTTGAGTGCCTCTGTCTATTGTGAATGCGAGATCTGAGGGGAGCGCATCTTGCTTGAGATGTAACTGTGTTCCTCCTGTTTCCATCCTTTCCAGCGGTAAATATTCCAGGATTAGAGCAAAACTGGCTGTTTTGTAACTGCTGGGTGACACAGAGCAGGACAGGCTTTGGTGGTCACAGCGAATTGTCAGTTTTCTCATTAAATTAAACAGAGGTGATTCACAGGGATGTGGTACAGGCAGCACATTAACCCCCTCCTTAGAAGGATGGACACTGTTCAAACCACAAAAGAACACCCTCCTTCACCTGGTGCCCTGCCTTTTATCCCATGCTGTTGGGAGCAGACCTTTGGATGGCATGAAATACTTTGATTTCCCCTTTGAAAAAGTGAAGCGAGGCAGGACAGGCACATTCATGGTGTTTGCTGCTTTCTGAAGTGTCTGGCAAAGACAGAGAATCTGCTTCTCCTGTGGGGGGGAAGGAAAAGCCCAGGAGCTCGTAAGCGTGGGCAAAGTGGCTCGTTTTGTGCCTGGAGAAGGAGGATGGAGGGCACATGCCTTCTCTAGTCTCATTCCTTCCTTCTTCAGGGCAGAGATTCCTATGAACATCCATAATGTGAGATGAGGGTCAGTTTTTTTCACAGCAGTTCAGACTTCACTTAGAACCCTAAGTAACAGCCTGGTTCTTATGGAAAGGCACCACATCCAGCAGCTCTTAATATTGCTGGACTCACTTGAAACTCCTGGCTGTAATGGCTGCAATTATGAATTAATGGCCTTAAATTCACCATCAGACCTAATGCCTAGTTCTCCTGTCTGGTTCTTGTTTCCATTCTGCCTTCTCATTGCTGTTCCACAGCCACAATTATTTGTCATTAGTCATTAATCTTGAAAGCATCAGCTTTATTTTCTCTTATTTTCCTCTAAGAAACTCTTGCCTGCTCCCAGGTTTTTATTGTTCGCTGTTTTCCATCACTCTTTCCCTTGCCTCAATCCAATCAGTTTTGTACTGCTCTAAAAAGTACTTTTTTCCAACAGGGGAATAAAGCACCGGAGCGAACGTGCCCAAGAGAGGCATGTGTGACACAGCTGATGCTGCCAATACCTGAGGGGTGTTTATGCCCTGCTTACAGCTCAGCCCGCTGGGGAGAGGGCAGCAGCAGAGCATTTTATCGTAGAGCTGTACCAATCCTGGATTTTTTCCTGTCCCACACTCATTCCACTGCAGCAGGGGAACCTCCGTGGGGTCTTTCTCCAGGACTCTGGCTGGTGTGGAGTTGTTTCTTCCTGCAGAGCCCAATTCTCATTAAGAGGTGTTTCTGGCCTGAGATCTTGCTGGAAAAGGATGAAATAATCCAAGCGGGACAAATCTCAGACCTTTGACCAGCACCTGAAGTGGGAACAAAGAATCAGGTCATGTCTCAAAGGGTGCAGAAGAGCTCAAAAACACATGAGGGTGTTTAAATTAGCACTTCTCTGGGAAAGAGCTGGTGTGCCAGAGGCAGGTCAGGATGGTTCTCACTGGCGAGGCAGGGGAGGATGCTGAGCGATACTGGGAGCTGCTCCCTGGCAGGCAGGGAACTCTCCTTGGAGCTGAATGAACCCTCTGCTACCAGAGCATCCAAATATCTCCCAGCTCTTGTTGTTTGCATCCCTGGACAATCCAGACTCTGGTGGGTCACATCTCCTTTGTCTTCAGTCATCCAGAGCTTTGATCCCACAGTGGAAAGATGTTCCTAGAGATTTCTTCCTGCTCCAAGACCTCCATTTGCTTCCTTCACTCTCCCTGAGACTGACTCCAGCAGGGTTTTTCACCACTCTGAAGTTCTCATCTTCTTGCTGTTGCCAGGTTTCCTTTCTTCTTCCATATTTCTGCCCACACCCCATCCTCCCTTGGATCCTGAGTCTTTCCAAGGAAATGGCAGAGGCGTTGATGCTTCAGCTGCTGCCGGCCCCTCTGGTGCCTTCCAGATGGAGAGACTCAGCGTTGGTCCAGGTTTTGCTTCCTCCCTGCACGCACAGACTGTAGGATAGGGAGGGAGTGAGCCAGCAAAGGATGCTCAGGGCAAGAAGTGAGAGATTGTGCATCCATCCCAGCAGCGTGAAGGAAGTGGAGAAAAAGCAGGGGCCGAAAGAAGCCTGTTAAAGCAGGCAAGTGTCCAACCCCTGTGTGACATTTTGGCAAAGGTGCCCAACAGTGGCAAAAAACATTAACTCTGATATCTGAGCATTCTGTTCCCTTAATTACAAAATTCACCAGGACTCTGGCAGTAGATCCTGGGGCGATAGAGGCTGGGAGAGGAAGGTAAAAAAAAAAAAAAGATCTGGGCAGCAAAATATCCTTATTTTATTATTTGAAATATTTTTCCTCTCAGGGTGGTTTTTTTCCCCCCTCCCTACTTGGCGAGACCAAAGGCACAGGGAGCATTTGTTTCAGAGGATACCAAAGCGGGAGAAAATTGGACATTTTGGAGAGAAGTGGGACAAAATATTATCTCTCAGGAAGACAATAACCAATAACAGCAGAGAGTTCCAGGAAGCAGAGAAATTGTGACATTTAGGGAACAGCCTAAAATTCAAGCGGACGTGTGACCAACAGGGAAAACAATAGACTTGTGACATTTGAGGACCAACTCCATTAAAAATAGTGCTGCAGAAATGTGCCAAACCCACATGTGTGGCCTTCTTCTCCACTGCTAAATGTGGGGAAATGGTGGTTGGGAGGGAGAGGGTAGAAAAGGGTTATTTTTGTTTAAATATGTTGGGACTAGGAGGGATCAAAAGCTGCACCGAGTCTTCCCTGAAGCACTAAACATTTTTCCTGCCAACCAAGTGCCCAGAACTTGGCAAGGCTTCACTGATTTGATCGCTATCCAGTAGTCAAATGCTGCAATGGAAATCTTCCAAGGAGCTGATGGCTGATCATTAGTGTTGTTCAAAAGTGTGTTCAGCTTTTCGTGCTGGGTAAAGCCACGTTAGGAACGTGGAGGTGTCTTACCTTCCAAAGCTGAGCTTAGCACTTCCCGAGGTGTCTGAACTCCCTCAGCCCTGCACCTGCTGCTGTTGGTAAGCAGGGGAGAGGTGAGGGTTGGGCTGTGCTAGAGAAGCTGGTGAGGTTGCTTTTGGCTGGGGACCAAGTCCCCTTGGTGGCAGACCTTTGTCTGCTCTCGCTCCGTGTCCCTGCCCATCATCCCCAGGGATGCAAACCCGTGGTGGTTGCCCCCTCTGGTTTGGTTTCAGTTCTTGTGGGGAAATATAAACTCAGTATGTACTTAATAGAGAGAATTTGTGGGGGTCAGTTTTGGGGGTCAGTTTTGCTCCTGCCTCTCCTTGTGTGTGCCCAGGGGAATGAAGCTCTGGGAAGGATGGATGCCTTTGGCTCAGCAGTTTTGCACCCACTTACAGCTGAAGGGAGAAGGGAGGGTGCAACACCTTTTTGACTCTGTTTCCCATTGGGAGAAGCCCCCAGAGGTTTTCCTTGGTGAGTGAGGGGTGCTGGATATGTCTGTCTCTTTCCTCCCTGATCGTCTCCAGCTACTGGCAGTGGAGAGCCATGGGCTGACTGTTGCCGAAGCAGATGGGAAGCTCTCAATCCAATAAACTTCCCAAGTTCTCCCTCTGTTTGTCATGGATGTGTTGCCTCCTCTTTGCAGCAAAGGCCTGGAGACCTCTCAGCCCCAAGGTCAGGCATTACCTCCTGCTGCCACAGCTGCTCCTGGCCAGAGGATCCAGGTGTCCTTCCTGGGTGCTGGGACAACTGGAGCAGGGTGGTTTTGGGGGGAAGCAAGAGCTGCCCCTTTTGTGCTAAGAAGGGGAAGAGAAAACCTGGATGTCTCTGGAACCCTTCTTCCTTTCCTAGCCCTGGCTTCATCGGAGCATCCCGCTAGGACAGCTGGTTTTAAAGCTTGTGGAAAGGGAGAGCCGTGTTTGATGTACGGCTTAAAAAATGCCCGTGTGTTCACAGCCCTGGAATTACCCAAACATTGTAGCAGGGCTAAGGGGGAAGAGATCAGCCAAACACTCTATTTTTCCACCTAAAACCAGCTAAGATGCATTTGGGGGAGAGACTGTGAGGGGAAAAACACAGGCGAAGTGGCCCTATTAAAGCAAGGTAGCAAAGGCAAGTCCTGAATTTCAGAACACTGTGCCTGCCCTTTCTTGCTGCCTAGCAGAAAGGAAAATAAAAATAGGCTGAGAAACCTTTTTCAGCCTCATTTTCAAAGCCATCTCTGACCAGGAAATAGCCCTGAAATGAGTGTGAAAAGTTAAGAGCCACACAGGGAGACTTAGGAAAGGAGCTGGTGGAGTGCTAGGAAGGTTTGTTTGTGTGCAAAATATATTATTACCTATCTTGGAAAACATAGGACATTATATTGCTTTACATTTGGGGTATTTTTGCTGCAAGGCTCCAGAGTGATTTGTGGTGGTGGGGCTGAGGGAAAATAACAAATGCAAGCTTATGAAGAATGGAATTCAGCCCCCTGCCCCCCCTTCAGTTATAGTACTAAATAGCTGCTTGTATCACAGCAGTTTCTCCCCCTCTCCCCCCCCTCCTTTTTTTTTTTTTGTGTGTGCTGAGATAAAAAACCTCAACCCTTTATTTGCTAATGCCACTTATTTAATTTAATCAGGCTGAAGTACACCTTTAATAAATTTGCCTCCGAAATGAAAAATTGCAAAGATGTGGCAGAAGAATATTTTAATGAAAACTGATGATGTAGCAAGTTAGAGCAGAATTATGTCCTCTCCCTGCCCTTTCCTACCACACAGCAGCCAAACATTCCTCAGAAAGTCATGGGCTGTGCTGGAGAACTCTTTTGAGTTTTCCTGCCCTGAGATCTACTCTCTTGTGGGGTTGTTTGCTGATTTCTAGACAGCCTGCCAAGAATTCCTGGAGTAACAGCACTGAAATGAGGCAGGCAGCAGGATCAGTCTGCAGGATGTGTGATGCCAGGCTGGACTGTCCAGGTGTTGGGATATTTGTGGAAGAGGTTGTTCAAGGGCAGGGGATGCATGACAAGGAGAACTATTCTTAGATGGATCCTCAATCAGTCCCAAATCCACCCAGCTTTCCTTCCAGAGGATGGCACTCCACTTTCCTTCCAGAGGATTGGTCCAGTAAATACTTACCTGGTCCCAAACCTGCTTCTCCTGCTGGGAGAGCAGCAATGAAAGGATGCAAAAAATCAACATTTCCAAGTTGATGTAAGGAGGAAGATCTACAGGAATTCAACAAGGGGCTGACTTCAGCCTCTTCAAATGACAGGGTCCTTGCCCCCAGAAATGCTGGGATTTAGTTTTTTGAACATTTCCCTTTTCTTCTGTGCAGGTTTATTAGGGGAAAAGGCCACAAAGTTATCACCAGGGTTACCACAGCAAACTCAAGGGAGGTCTTGCCTACTCATGGTCCTGTTTTCCTCCAAAATCTCTCTTTACTCATAAAACTGCTCAGCTGTCACATGGAGGAATGGAAGTTCTTGGAAACAAAATAAACCCAGCAAACCTGCAGAATCAGGAGACACAAACCTGCTCTTGGAAGCAATGTGACCAAACCCACCGCATTGCTCAGGTCTCACTTCAGCAACAAATAGAGAAGATAACTCTGAACTGCAAAGTGTGAATCCTTCCCTGTTTTGGAACGCTTCCCAGGGGCGTTTTGGTGTGAGTCACTGCCATTTGTTAGTGGGAAGGTCCTTTGCTTAGCCCTGGAGCCCTTCCTCCTCACGCTTGGTCTGTTGGTGATGTCGTGGTGATGACAAATTTATGACATCAGAACATGAGCCCCTGGGAGCAGTTGAGACAGATGAAGCATTGCAGATCCCTGCATGTAAAAGGAAAACTCAGCAGAAGGAAACTCAGGTGAAATTTATGAGCCTTCTCCAGGAACTGACGTCACTCCTGGCCTGGGGCCACCACGGCCAACAGGATTTATGCTGCCTGTGCTCTCAGGGGATCAGGCTGGGATTAATCCAGCCAAAACCAACGCTGTGCCACAGGGGCAGTTGTTGGGCTGAGCTGGAGAGAGAGATCAGCCAGAAGTGGGAGTGCCCTGGGAGAAGGCCTGTGCATGAGAAGCTCTACCCAATAGTTCATTTTTACCTGTTACTTGGTGAAAAATGCAGAGAATGAAGCCAGTTACATCCTTGTAGGACACAAAGCTGATATTGAGTCTTTTATTGGTTGTCTTAATCACTGGATGGACCCTGGTGGTTCTTGAGGCTCCTCCACCAGTCATGAGGAGCAAGCCCATGATTTCATTATCTGATAATGAAGGTTCAGCAATGCACTCTCTCTCCTGGCGAGCTGGAAAGTTGGCACATCATGTGAAATACTTCTCTTTCACTACTCCCTAATTCAGGCTGAATTTCGGCCAGTGGCCTCTGGATCCCACAGCTGCTCTCTTGGGTTTGTTGATCTTTGATGAGCTCCCCTCTCCCAGGCTGTAGAACAGCTGTAGAACAGAGGTGGCAACCAAAGCTGTCCATAAAATATCCCCTTTCCCAAAGGGTGACCCGCGTTTTTCCAGGTTTCCCCTCTATGCTTTTACTAGTTTCCATGAAAACAAATTGCAGTTTTCATAAACGCAAACTACCATCTGGCCCTGGAACGTTGGTGGGTGTTTTTATCTGCCTTTGACGGGATTTGCAAACTGTTGGGAAAATCCAAGCGAGGTGAAAAGGAGAAGTTTTGGCGCAGCTCCATGGAGCTGCTGCTCCAACCCCGATTGCTCGTGCGCTCTAAGGCTGGGTTTGCTGTTGCAGGTTCTGTTGCCTTGACTTGTTTGAGAGTTCTAGAGCATCATCCCAAAAAGGTTTTTCCTCATCCCTTCACCTGGAAAGAACCACCCAAGAGCTCTTCCTTTAAAGCTGCTCTGGTGCAAGCTGTGTTCAGTGGTGAGTCAGTGCTGGGTGCCTGGCGCCGTCTGCCTGCAGCCATGGTATTCCCATCCAGGAGCACAGCACCAGGACAAAACCAGCACAGCACTGGGCTGTACAGGCTTCCCACCAGCACAAACCCAGCTCAGTCATCCTAACCCAGAGAAAAACTCCTCCCCTGTCCCCAACTTCACTTAGCAAAGCCATTAGCGCTTCCATTAAATATTTAGCTTGGTGTGTTATCCCACCTGCAAGCTGGGAAGGGCAAAGGCAGGAGCAGATGGGACAGGGATGACTCAGTGGTGTTACATCCCAGAGCACAAGCCAGGGAGATGCTTAAATCAGGTTTGCTGATGGGAAAGTACTTAATTAGATGCTTTAACAACCATGGCTGTGCTGTGTGAGGTTTTGTACCTCTCTATGTGTTGTTTTTTTCAGAGTGAGGTGAGATTTGGATGAATTGTCTGGAAGGGTTTCATTGCTGGATCTGGGTTGTGGGAGTGGAGAGGGCATCTCCAGGATGATGGGAATTGAATGAATGGGTTTGTGCTTGTGGCAGAGAAGTATAAAGGGAGTACCTTACAAAGATGGGAATTCAGGCAAAGGCATGCCAGTTTTTTGGGTGCTGGAGAATAAAGGTGGTAAGGAGTCAATAGAAGTATGGTTGCCTTCAGTTTCTGTGTCCATTCATCAAAGGAATAGTTTGGGAAAGCCTTTGAATGTCCAGAGGGCTCCAGCAACAGGATTTGGATAGGTGTTTTATCTGAGGTGAGGCATCAGCCTGTCACTGGTATTCCAAGATGACCTGTAGGGAATGAAGGAAGGAAGGAAGGGGCCTTGGCCAAACACATTTTGCGGAGCTTTTTCAGGTAGGAAATGCTTCCTCCAAGGGCATCCATCCGGGACCCAGCAGATCATGTTCAAAACCTCTGCTGGAGAGAGAGCTGGTATTAATTAAATATGCACAGGGCCAGAGAGGGAATCAGCAGAGCAAACACAGAAATCCTTCATCTTCTCAGGGAATGTTCGTAACCCGCGTACTGCATTTCTTAGCCTGGCGTAAGTTCCCTCTCCCTCTCAAAAGAATCAAACATTAAATTAAAAGTTCTTGGAAGAGAAATCCCCAGATTTCACAATTCATGCAATTCTTGTTTCCTGGCTAGTCCTCATTCCCAGTGCAGGATAGTGATATACTCAGATAAGGGTAATTCTGGGGATCTTTAGGTCTTTCTTGGACTCTGGACTTGAACACCGTGTTTAGATGTTCAGAAATGGGAAGCGATGCATTTCTTCGTGCTCATATTTTTTTCCAACATTCCCGTGTTCCTCTGTGTGCATTCTCCCCATTAGCCACTGTCCTCCTGCCTGAACTACAGAGGTTCCTAAAATGCCCTTCTTCACCACACCCAGCCTTGGCTGGTCTCTGTGCCCCCCACACCTGCAGGCATACGGAGCCAGCACATCTCATTTCCTGCACAAATCCCATGGGAAGCATCTTCAGGGTGCTCAGCTCAAGGAAGAGACCCTTCCATCAGTCACTGGGGTCCCCTTGATCTGAAGTGCGTTGCACAAATACAAGGCAAGGATAAAGAACTGATCTGGCGCTTGCCAGAAAGGATTTTCATGCAAAAACCATCACAAATGGGTGCAGAGGAGAGCAAAAAAGAGAAGAAGTATGAGCACCTCCTTGGATGCTGCTGCTGCTCTGAGCTGCTGTTTCCTTTCCAGTTCTTTCCCTGCATCTCTGAGACAAACCAGGAGCACTCTTGTATTTAATAATAGGGGAAATTCAAGTGATTTCCATCAATCAGACTTACCCGGGCTTACTGGAGGACTGCAGCTCCAGCTCTCCTCCCCTTCCCTGTTGCACTCCTAAACTACTCAAGAAGATCACATTTGTAGGTTGGCAATTAATAAAGCAATCCTATCATTCAGAAAAACACGGAAATTGTGTTAAAATCATTCTTAACAGCAAGAAATGTGTGGCAGGCTGGATTTTAACCTGCTTGGCATTTTTTTAAACAAAGTATTGTCCATCTACTTCAACTCATCAGGGCTCGAAAGAGAGAAATAAACGTTTTCCTGGGGCCAGCCTAAAAAACCTCTTCATCCTGGCTCTGAAAAGGAAGAGCTGAGGATCTGATTGTGCCTAAATGGATCAATTTTTCCCTCCCCTATGAAGTCCATCAAGCTCCCATCTATTGAAATCTATTTAAGCAGCTTCCTCATCTCTGGTGGCCTCTTTGTGGTGGTACCCCTGGATGCTGGGGAAGAAGAAATAAGATGCAACAGGGAGCTGGTGCAGGGGGGTGAAGAATAGAGAAAATGAGAACACAAAATTTCTTCCACGCTTTGCTCAACATGCAAGGAAAAAAAAAATCACCTCTTCCCTTTAGTGAAAGCCATTAAAGAGAAAGAGGGAAGGAGAAAGGAAGGTAGAGGAGAGTCATTACAAGGCTTTGAATCTGGAGGCCTTTTCAATCTGTTACACTGAATGTAGGTTGTCAGCAAAGAAGAAAAGCAGCCGCTCTGCTGATAACGCAGGTACCAGTAAAACCTGCTGTGCTTCTAATGAATCCTGACAAAGCACTTTGGGAGGGGAGGGAAAGAAAAAAACCCACTGGCTTGTTGGAGTTCGCGTTGCGGTGTGGCCTTCCTTTGTCTGAACCAAGGAGGGACCCAGCAGTTTGTCCTGGGCTCAAAGGACTGTCCCTGGGTAAAAGCCCTGATGGGCTCTAGGAGCACTTGGGCATGGAATGACTGTGGGGGGCAGCTCCCTTCTTCTTGCACCTGATTTAGCTGAGGTTGGGAGGAGGTGGCCCTGCTCCTGCATGGGCTTAGGAGGAGCCTCCTGAACTCCCCAGAGCAGGTCTTCTAAGGTTTCAGTGTTCCCCAGGGCTTTCTGTGGAGCCTTGCCAAACTCAGCCTCGATGGAGCTGTGGGTTGCTGGTGTAGCATTTGGGGCCAGGTGAAGATGCTGTCATGGGATTATCCCTAAAGCTTTAGGCTCGGGATCTCTGCCCATGATTGCGCCTCTTCTTGGAGACCAAGCGCTGAATTCATCGTGACAAAGATCTCCCAGCTCAGGTGCGAGCTCTTCTACCACCAATCCATGCCACAGGGTGAGGAGAGAGCATGTACCTCCCCTGCTGCCTCCCATTCCAGCTGGGAGCAGGTGTGTTCCCTTTATGGATGGAGCCATCTCCCTGCAGCCACCTGGGAAAGAAAATATTCTTGTCCAGGGCCCAACTGTTTCTACCAAAAGGCAACTTTTCCTTTTTTGTGGGAAAAGGGAAGCAAGAGTAAAGATGGACAAGCAGGGATGACAACAGTGAGAATTAGCAGTCCACACAGCCCAGAGATGTGTGTAGTAACCTCTTTTATGTCTTATTCTCGCCCAGGGATACCTTTATCTTCAGCAGCACGGAAGGATTTTTAATCTTCTTCACAAAGACAATCTTTGCAGGAGGAGGAAACAATCAGCTTTTATGGGGCTGTTCCACTCCTTTATTTATTTCCAAATTCTCAGCAACAGTCAAACTTGAGCAAAGGATAAAAAAAGGAAACAACAAAAAAAAAAGAAACAATCCAGAATAGGTGAACAGAAAGATGGGTATTTTTCTCCTTGCTGTATCCCACAGAATAAGAAATGGATGTCTTACATGTCTATAAATAATAGCCATCTATAAGTTACCAGCATTGAGATGTAAATGAGGTAACAGTGGGAATTTCATCTCGTTCAGCATGAAAAATGAGTCTCCTGTTCCAGAGAGTTTCAGGACATGCCTTTGAAGCTGGAGACAGACCCTTTGCTGGAGCAGAGAGCAGCAAGGCAGCCAGGTGATCTCCAGCTGAGCCCCCTCTGCCACGTGAGCATCCCCCTCCTGCCGAGCCTCCAGCATGGCCGAGCTTCCCACCGCTAAAAAAACTGGAGCGGGAAGAGGAAAGGGCCGTGTGCTTCTGAAAAAGGGATATCTGTCATTCTGCTTGAAGCCTGGGAAGAGGTCAGCGTGGATCTCCTTCCCTCTGAATCGTCCACGTGGCAGATGTGGAGAGAGGCGAGGCGACTGCGGGCTCTTGGAGCACCGAGACGTTTTTCCTCTTGTTATGAGGTGTGTCTGACAGCGCTCCGTATCCATCCTTGTCTCCAATTTTCCATCAAAAAGTTAGCAGACAAAGGGCTCTTGACGCATCTCCTCGTTCTCCATGAGCGTTTCCAGCCCTGGCATACCAATTTCTCAAGCTCCTTATTAACAATTCCAAAGGAGATCCTATTAAACTGGTGCTGTCAAGTTGGGTAGGACCAGCCTCTCTTCATCTGTCAAGGAGTCTCCTCTTGATTCCAACTGCCTTAAAAACACAGTGAGACAAAAAAAAAAAAAAAAAAAAGACCAACTACACCTCAGATTCACAGCTTTTGCTGGGAAAACACAAAAAAAAGATTTTGTTTGTTGTTAGCTAATTTTATAGCAGCTGCTGTTCATGCAAGGTTGAACCACATGGTTCAGAATTAGGAAATCAGGATCACAAAGGTGAAGATCGATCATAGTTTGGCTCCCTCTGAGAGATCTTGTCAGGAGATGGAGGAAAAAACCTACAATAAATGAGATTCCCCCAGTGCTGTCACATGCCTCTTTTTTGCAAGAGGTTTTTGTTCACAACAGTATGACTGGAAACATCTTTCTGGAAAAGATTCCTGTCACACTATTGGAAAGATGCTGTTCCTCAAGAGCTCTGTGGTCTCCTCTCCTGATTTCTTACATACATATAAATAGTCCTTCACAGATTCTTGGAATGATTTGGGTTGGAAAGGACCCTAAAGGTTGTCTTGTTCCAACCCCAGAGAAAGAAGGCCACCTTCTTTCACCTATTTAAACACAGAAAAGCAATTAGATCTTACAGCCCAGACTGTGATTAATCATCCTACAAACAGCATATGGACACGGAGAAAAGGAATAGTTCCTGAATCACGTGGGATGTGTTCAACTAGAGAACGCACTGGGATAATCTGGGAAAACATCTGTTGGCTTCTGCATGCTCCCCCAGAGCTGCCGTGTGCATCCTTAGCTCTAAAACCTGGCCTTGCCCGTAAACTACAGGATTTTGGGTAGAGAAATGCTCTAACTTTGGTGCTTTGTGAACATGGAGCATGGAGATTCATCCCTCTTGCTCCTCAGCAGTGGAAAAGGGAATAACAGCATTTCTTTCCCATTGCTGCCTCTCCCTGCCTTGCCTTCCCAAGCTTCTGACCTTTCCTTGGAGAAGTCCTTCTCTGATACACGGGTTTGTTCACCATCCAGGCTTACTGGCTTTTTTTCTTTTCCTATCCAATATCTAAGTGCTGCCGTAGTAAACGGTCATTATAAAGCTATAAATAGTTCACAGCACTCCAATTAGGAAGCTGCACTTAATTGCACGGGGGAAAAAAAAGGCAGAGTTAAAAATTAGCTGCTGCTGCAGTCCTTGATGAGGAGACCCTTGAACTCAGCAGAAGGCATTCTCAGGTCACTCCAGGGGCTGGAGAGAGTGGGATTAGATGGGGGAGTTTATTCCCACTGGGTCAAGGGTGCGAGTAGAGAGGGAGGGACCTCTTAGAAGACAGAACTAGGTGGTGATGTTGGGAGGGTGGGAGACAGAGTCAAGGGCTTTTGGAGCTCTGACAGCTGAGCCTGACATGGCTGTGGATGAGCTTCACCCCTTTCTCCTTGCTGCTGGCATCAGTCCGAGTGAATGAAGCCTGGCCCATGGCCTACCTTTCCCTCCAACTGTGTCACACTTGGGTCATCTGAGTGCTCTGCAGCTTCCAGGGGGTGTGGGGAGAAACCACAGGGTGAAGGAAGGAGGAGGAAGCAATGGCAGAGCAGCCCCTGCTTGCCCCCCAGAGCTTTGCTGAAGTCATTGATGCTGCTGGGATCCACTAAAGAATGCCGGAATCCAGACAGGATTGCAGACCAGGGTGGAGCAGCAACCTAGGGAGCTTTACCTGCCAGCTTCTGCAAGAGTGTCCCAAAAAGCAGAGCACAAAAATTGCACTGGGAAGAGTACTTGAGAGTGTCCTTTTCACATTGCTGGGCCGCCGGTGGCCTTCCTTTCCAACGCCTTTGGAGCAATTTGCATGGCATTACCCACAATGCCTGCAGCTGTAATGCTATTACAGCTTGGCAGCCTCTCTAACCTAATGATGACAAACACTGCAGCATTCCTTATCTGCTCTTTGCCAAAAAAACCCCAATAATTATTTGGGGGAGGAAAAAAAAAAAGTGATTTGTCTGCTCTTTTTTTGCCTCTTCTTTCCATGCTTTTTTTCTTACCTTAAAAAGGCTCGGGAGGAAGGAACTGGGAGAATGGGAAGTTTAGGAAAGGGCTGGACTTGATGCAAACTACAAGGCAGAGACCACATTGCTAAAGCACAGCCCATGTCCTACACTTTCCCCAGCCCTTCTCCTGCCTTTCCCCAATTCATTTATTACAAAGTACATTTCCTTTCATCCACTTTCATCTCAGCTTTGGGGCAGGGAGCTGCGTTTGGCAGAAATGCTTCTGGGTGATGGTTTCCGTGCTGTCCTCTTCTGTGTTATTCTCTGGGCTTCCATGCTTGTGTTTTGATAGGAAAGGCATATCTGAGTGATAAAATGGGATATTCTGTGCTTTAACAAAACATAGGCATTTCTGGCAATGCGAAGTTGGTGTTTGAACCTAAAATTTTGCCCACCAGCTGTGCATTCCCTGGAAAAGCATCTGCAACAGGGTAGGTGCAGACGACCTGAGTTTTGCAGTGGGCGCCTGCGTCCAGCGGATCCACAGGATTTGGTCCTGGGGAGGGCCAGAAGGACACCCTCTGGAAAGCCAGGGAGAACAGCACTTTGGCAGGGTGGCAACGTGGCGTTTTGTCGCTGTTCCCTGGCACGAGCCCAGCTTTCCATTATCTTGCTAAAGCAAATAGAGCTGGGACAATAAGCTCTGTTTGCCCACAGAGCAGAACTGGCTCCCGGCACGTGGCTGCTGCTGCTCCACCCAGGTGATGGGCGACCTCTGGGGATGTCCCAGGCGTGGGGCTGGGTGTCCCGGGCGGGGGAAAAGAGCTGAGTGAAGGGCTTCATGATGAGCCTTTGGCATGTGGCTTTTCCAGCCTGGGAAGCTTTCTCCCAGGGAAGCAGGGGTTGGCACGGGCAGTGTGCCGAGCTGGCCCGTCGGCTGCGTCTCTCCAGACAGAAAATGGGAAGAGTGGAGCTCATAAAACACCCGTAATAGCTCTGGGTTTGGCTCCTGCAGAAAGCCCTGCCACTTCCCCCCCTCTTCTGTTCCCTTCCTGTTCAGACATCCCACGGGCTCCTGAGGGACAGCAGGGAGCACATGCCTGGGATGGGCTTTGCAGTGGCCAAGCATCCACACCCCAATCTTTTATTCTGGGCTCTGTGAGTCGAGGCAGAGCAAGAGTTGAGAAACCATTCCAAAAATAAAGTCACAGCAGCACGCTGGGAGCTTGCTGAGGTGTAGGAGAGGTATCCAGGTTCCCTTGTGAAGCTGCCCCTCCCTCCTCCTCCCACTCTCTGGCTTATTAATTAACCTCTGTTAATTAAGGCTCAGCTCTCATTGCTAGAAGGTATCGGCGTGTTCAGGAGCTTAGCAGGATTAAATGTTATTAGATGTTCTTGGATAATAGGAATGCTTCTGTGCTCAGAGCTTGATTTTTGGTGGCTGGCCTGTAAACTGGAGCTAGAAAACCGAGAGAAAGTTTTGTTTTGTGTAGTCATGCCCAAAGTAATGAGTTTGGAGAAAAAAAAAAAAAAATCTGTTTTCCGTAGCAGAACTTTCCTTAATCTCACCGTAAGCAGCCCCTGGAAAACAGCTGGAAAACAGGGAGCAGCAGATGACACAGGAGATGCTACAAACCAAATGCAGGTGCTTTGTTTGGCTGGGATCAGCTGAAGTTTGCCTGGTTTGTGACCCCTCTCCCACGTGTGCCCAGTGCTGAGCCCTGTGGTGCCACCCTACACCCAGGAGAGCCCTGGGCCTGGAGCGTGAGCAGGATGTTTTCATCCCTCTGCCCCTCTGTTTGAGGATCCTATAGCAATCCTACAGAGCAGCAGGAGCGTGCCGGCTTATAAAGTGAGCAAACATAATATTTACATCAGTAAGACTGCCCGTGTTTGACCAGGAGCTAAACAATTTAAAGGCAAGATTGATTTGTTACGTTAAAGGGTAAACCGGGTCAGGGTTATGAAAAGAAGCTTTAAATACCATTCACAAAAGCAACATCCCAAATCCCTGCACTGCTCTTTCAGAGCTGGAAATGTCACAAAGAGATAATTCAGGCGGTGCCACATGAAAGTGGCTGGGATGATGTCCACTTCATCCAGTTCAATACAGCTGGACTGGGAGCTGGGATTGGAATATGCAGGCTGTTTTCAGGTTGTTGGTTGATTTATTATTTATTTTTAACTCAGGGGCAGAAAGCTGAGAGTTTCCCATAAAACAAGAAGTCGGATTCAGAGAGGCAGCTTGTTTAGATAACAATGCAGCAACCTAAAATTGTTACAAAGAGCTTATAAAAGTAAACAAAGCGAGCGTGAGAGAAATTCAAATGGTTCCCTTCCCCCACTCCAGTCAAACTTTTAATTGCCGGGAATTCAAAGCAGCTGCATTTTCTGCTGGAAAAGTGCTCCGTTGCATTTTTATGGCAGCTCCTTATAACTGTAGGAGCCTCAGGAGCAGAATGGGGTCTTGCTCCATGGGTCAAATGGGCTGTGTGTGGAGCAGGGAATTTTGGGGAGGTGTGTGGGGGAAGCCAAAAAGGCTCTGGCTGCCTATTAGGCAGCTCATAATATTTCATGGCAGAAAAAAATGAGGGTTATTTGGCCCTGAGTCATGCAATGAATGGCCTTCAGCATGTTTCACCCATTTTCCCATGAGCAGGCTGTGACTTTTTCCTCCCCAAATGAACCATGACAAGCCCCTATCCAAACAGTAATAATAGTAGTAATAACAGTAATTATCCCAGCAGCAATATTAATCATAAAACCCTTTTTTTTCCTTTCTAATTCACTGCTCTCAAGAGCACTGAGCCACGGATTGCTGCTGCCTGGGCTGCTGTGCAGGGATCCTGCTGCTCCAGGACCTTCCTGGCCAGGAGCTTGATGACCCAGAGCTTGTCT
The DNA here is from genome assembly GCA_018697195.1 of Certhia americana. NCBI lineage: Eukaryota > Metazoa > Chordata > Aves > Passeriformes > Certhiidae > Certhia > Certhia americana. The sequence goes on from CM031862.1 coordinate 33,198,193, forward strand.
GGGGTGCACTGAGACCTGTGGGGCAGCATTTGGGCATTCCAAGCTGGTGGAGCTCCATATGCTTGGTCCCTCTTGCCTTCAGGGCTGCCCAGTGAGTCTGGCTCTGCTGTGTGGGTGCCCTCTCCCACTCACCAAATCCCAGCAGCCCTGCCAGGAGGGAATTAAATCATCCACTGAAGTCACCCCTAGCCCCAGGTGCTGGTCTGAGGGGCTGCCCTGTGTGTCCCCAAAGCTCTCTAGGTGCAGGGACATGGCGAGACCCTCATGGAAGGGATGATGAAGCTCATCCAACAGGAAAGGGCAACTGGGAGAGCAGCATCCTGAACTGATATTCTGCTGCTTGGGAGCTTTCCCCCCTATTCTCTTTTTTCCCTTTGCTCTCTCGAAAAGAGCCTCTCTGGAATCAATGTCTTTAGAGGTCTAAGCACCAGCAGATCTGGGAAGCCGTGTCAGGGCTGCAGCAGGAGGTGATGTTGATCCATGGGTGGCACATGGAGGGGCTCCTAACCAAGCCAAGAAAATGCAGCCCCCATCCCAATGCTATTCTGCGTGCTTAACACCGCAGCAATTCATCACTTGGTAAATATCTTCTGGTTTATTACATAAGCAATAAGCACTTTGTTGGAAATTGCATAACTTATAATCCAATTAAACAATAATTATGTTGTAATGGCTTTGTAACTATGGCATTAATTAACTTTTATTGCCCTGTAAATTAAGCATGGTATTGATATGAAATTGGGAGCAGACAGCTGGCTCTGGTGGCAGCAGGAGAGGAACAGGGAGCCCCAAAAGCTGTTGGGACAATCATCAAGGTCTTTAGTTGCATAGCAGGCCTCAGCAAGAGGGAGATTTGTCCAAGCTGGGAGCATCCTGTTCCTCCTGGGAAGGATGGAAGAGAAGGGTCCTGGTGGCCAGAGGTTTCTGGAGGCCAGATTTGTGGCATTGCCATGGAGCTGGTGACCCGTGGAGGAGTGAAAAGCTGGTTCCATGTGGGGAGAGCTGCTGCACCCCCACACACTGATGTTCATCCATACCAAGCACCCAACTCACCCACGGTCTGCAGGTGCTCAAGGGGTGGGAGCTGTGGCCAAGGGCCTCTGAGGTGCTCTGATCCCTATCATCCCTTCCCAGGGCAGGATCTCTGGCTCACCACTGGGAAATCCTCCTCCTTAGCTGAGGATGGTGCTTCAGGTGGAGCAGGGAGGCAAATCCTGCCTGTGCTCCTCACCCCTGCTTACAGCCAGGAGTTTGGTGACTGGATGTGTGTGAGGGCATCCTTGTGTGCTAGGAGTGGCTATCCCCAAATTCAAGCAGGGAGCCAGCAAGTTGAATCCTGGTGATGCTGGTAGCCAAACTGAAGTGCCAAACTGACCAAATATATCTGCTTTGTTCCTGGGGGGATTCTGTGCACCTGCATTGATGCTCCCTGGTACCTCGGAGGTGTCAAGGGACGCATTTGCAGCCTAAACTTTCCAGATTTTGGAAACTGTATCTCCAGGTCTCGTGGGGTTGCCTCTCCAGCTCCTGAACACACAGCAGGCAGGTCTGATGAAAGGTTGGAATTTATTGCTGAGGCTTTAGAAATAGGTTCCTTACACCAGGCATGCTTGGAAACTCGAGAATCAGCCCGGCCTCTCGGCTGCTCGCAGAACCGGTGGAGTGATGCAGATAGGGAAATGTAACAAAAATAATTATTCTTTTGATCTGGCCTAATCTCTAAATCTCCTCCCCACCTTCTGAACCTTGTTGAACAACCTCTCTGCTCCCTCCTGGGTTTCTGCCTCCCCGGCATCCTCCTGCTTTGCCACGTGTCTGCTCTGAACTCTGCAATCACCCAGGATGCACAAGGAGCCAAGATTTGGCTGTGCCTTGTCCTAGTTTTCTTGTGCTGCTTTTTTAAAATTTATACAGGCGTATTCATGTCATAAAAATCACAGTTTACATGTTCAAAAAACCGTCTTATTCATGGAAAACAACTCGCTAGGACTCAGCTCCCCTCTAGGCAGAGCAGGCAAGCCGCGGCTGCTGCCGGTGGGCTTCTGATCGGGATAAAACAATTATGGAGACCTGCCACCTTGTGGGAGCTGGGAGATGCGGCAGGACCCCCCCTCCAGCCCCTCATCTTCTGAGCAGGCTGGATTCAGGGGCATCTTCAGGCTGGATTTTGGGATGTGCACCTCTATGGAGGCAAAGCACAGGCTGGAGGGTGGGGATGGGCAGTGCTCGGTTTGGCCTTGATTTAGACCAGGTCCCTCTGGATGCTTCCGTAGCCAGAAAGGGGCAGAATAGCTTTAGCCACCAAAAAAAGGCTAAGATTCAGCCTCCCGTAATAAAACAAAGTACGAGGAGAAAGAACTAAGTGAGGAGAGATGGTAGGAGGTGAGCTGTGGGGATGGGTGATGGGAGTGCCATCCATCATGTTCACTTTCTCCCGGTGGGAATTTCCACTCTCTCTCTCCAGCCAGCATTCCGGCTCCGTGACTGCCTCAGTGAGAGCCTCCCCAGGGTCCCATCCCCTCGTCCCGGGTCAATGGTCCATCTTCTCTTGCTCCACCCTGCTCCAGAGGGCTGTCAGGGGGAAGGTGAAGTGCATTCGTGGGAGTGAAAACTGGTGTTTGTGGCAGCTTGGTTTTTCCCCTGGAGAGTTTGTGATCCTGGAAGAGAGGTGGATGTAGTGAGGTGTGGAAAGCACTCCCCAGTATTGCTCAGAGGCTTCCCTGCTTCTGCTCCCCTTTCCTTTATTGAATTTCCATTTTCTTTTTAATTGGGGAAGTTAGTTTTTCTCTCACCTGGATGTCCATCCTCCCATGCCCAGCCAGCTTGTGCTCTCACAGCATCCCACTTCCCTGCAGTGATGGGATAGGATGTTGTTACAGGCACCTCTGACTTCAGGTGGGCACCAGGCAGCAGGAGGATCGTTTTCCTCTGGCACAATGATTCAGTGTGTGAGCAGCCCCAGTGACCGAGTGGGGGGAAAAGAAGGAAAAAAGGAGAGGCAGGAAAAAAATAGAATGAGTTAAGTGATTTCCATAAATAGCTCTGAGCTGTTAAATGAAATACTTTCCATGGCTGGTCGTGAAACATCTGCGGCGTTTGTTTAATGCTTGAGTTTTTCCATCTGTCCAGCTCTGCTAGCAGATGTATCCCCTTGTTTTGGTCCCCCCATCTCATCCTGGTGACCGAAGGCTGTGCCTGTGGCAATTCGGGGTGAGGGGAAGGTGTTTCACTGTCCAGCAGAACTGTGCCAGCAGATATGCATTCCTGCCTGGATCCCAGGGCAGGAGAAAAGTGGTAGCCTGAGAGTGCCTCCCCATGCAACATTTTGGTGCCAGGAGCAGCCTGAGAGTGCCCAGCACTGCCCTGCTCTTAACTGGAGCTGGCAGGGCTGAGGAAAGGGAGAGGAGCAAGAGGACACCTGGGGAAAGCAAAGTGATGGCTCTTCCTGTGTGAGTCCTAGGGTACCACAACCCTTGGATGGGTGGCAGCCCCTCACCTCACAAAGGGATTCCTGGGCTCGGTGCCACGCCAGGGCTGCAACTTGGGCAGTGTGGGCAAGCAGGGCATTCCTGGGAGCAATAAAATAAAGCCCCCTTCTGAGTGGGAGGAAGGGGGTAAAAGGGGAAATCCTCAAGGAAATTTCCTTTCCTGAAAGGAAATAGGTTATTTCCCAAACTGCTGCAGGAGGAGAACTCCAGGCAGGAGGCCTGACATGGGCATTGGGTGCACTGGGTGTCCCAGTGTCCCTGTGGAAGTAGTGTCCCTCTGGAAGGACCCAGGGAATGTGATTAGTACCATTTATTTAAACTTTTTAAACTGGCCAACCAGAACTTGACCCTCGTCCCAGTGAAAATTCGAGTCACACAAATCTGCTGGTTAACTGGGAATTCACTGGCTATTGAAGCCCCTGCAGTTTTTTTGAGTTCTTGGAAGATTTTTTGGATTAGATTGCTGACACCTCCCAGCCTCTCTGAAGCTGAGCAGGCACTTCCAGTGAACCCAAGCATCCAGATCCCCCCTGTGCCAGCTAAAATATTCTGGGATGCCCTGGGTCACACCAAAACATTTTCCTGGGCTGTGGCACGTGTGCTTGTACTTTTGATGGGGAGGGGGAGGTAGGAGGAAGGAAGAATAATTAATCACCAAAGATACTTTGCTCGTTTATTTTAACAACTGGAGTTTAGCTTGAATTATTTATGCTGAAGCTTCATAATGCACTAGGAAATGCACTGCAACATATGTCATCCAAAGAATGAAGCCTGGGAAATGTGAAACCACGCTCCAGCCCTATTAAACCTGAGTTTAAGTGGGGAGAGGAGGACCTACTTTTTTTTTTTTTTTTCCTTTCCAGCAAATTAATAATGTGTGCTGATTAGCACAAAAGAGATTAGCAAGGTTCCTCTCCATGTGCTTTGTTTCGTCAACAGAAAGTTAATTAACAGCCCTCTGCCTTCTGATATCCAGCTATAAGACAACATTCTGGACCTTAATCTTAGATTATGAGTTTGTTCATTTTCTTTAATTTTAGATATGAGCTGTCCAGGAGGTGTTTTCAATGTTTGGATTTACTTGCACTTTCCATATTTCAGGGTGATGCTGCATGGGGGTAGAGCATTGGGGCTCTCTCACAGAGCATGAAATTATGACCTGTTTTACCCCCAAAATGTTATTAGAATGGTATGTGGAAAATCTGGGACATGCCACAGATAAGCAGGAGTGATAATGACCAAAATATAGCATGGCTTGTGAGACAGAGGGGCTCTGAAACATTTTTAATAACAGAATAAGGCTTTGTAAAATAAGAACTTCACCCTTTTACAGCCCCATGCATCCAAAGAGATACTATTACAGAGACTCCAGCCCTGAGGTGTAAATCCTTGGGTTGAGGTAAGGGGTTTCTGAGCTCAGGGTGAGGAAATGCCTGATCCTGTAGTATTGTGGTGCTAGATCCAAATTAAAAATTAAATGAAGGCTAAACATCTTGGAAGCTTTGGCACCCCTGAATATGTTCTGCCTTTCCCCCCCCCCCCCCCCCCAGATATACACGCTGTTAGAGTGTTTGAAAAAAATGGCATTATACCATGGTCCTTTCTCGTACCTGCAGCTAAGGCCTCTCTTTCTCAAATCCCTCAGTGGTTTGTTTTCCCACATTTGCCTTTACTTTCCCATAATTAACGCTCTCTCTCTCCATTAAAGCCCTGGCAGAGCTGCAGGCCCCTTCCACATCAAACCTGGCCCTGTCCCCCTCCCTGAGGGGAGTGTCTGGACCATCAGGTTTCACACCCAGGCATCAGCAAACCTGCCCAAGATGCCCACACGCCGAGCCCAGGTGCCACCCAAATTCCTCTTCATGTTCTTCCCTTCAGGAGATGAGCCAAAGTCCTTCTCCCAGCTCCTCCCCTCCCCAGGTTTCAGCCCTCCCTTTCCAGCCCAGTGTCCCGACCGCCATCCGTGGAGAAACCACAGAGAAGAGATGCTTTTGCCCAAAGACGCTGCCCAAATTAAGGACGAGCCAGGAGCTCGCGGCCTTTGATCTCGTGTGCAGGGAAAATAACTCATCTGGCTGACAGCAGCTTTGCCCTCCCCTTGCCTGCCCCCACCCCGCTTCATTAAAAGGAACAAAGGAAAAGTTGCTAATTAAAAGGAACAAGGGAAGGAGCGGGTAGAGCACGAGGGAGGGAGGGAAGGGGCGGCAGAGCAGTGTCAGCGGTACCGGGACGCTGGAATTGGGAAGGAGCTGAAAGCAAACCTTTGTTGCTTGTGTCCCTGTGCAGGCTGACCTGTGCTATTGGATCTGGGAGAGGGGGTGCTGCAAAGTGCCCCAGACCTCCAGGGAATTAAATCCAGGGGCAAGAGACAGCCAAAGGAGCCATCTCAGGACTCACATTGCTGTGCCGTTATGCTATTTGATCAAAAAGCTGCCTTCTCCCCACCCTCCAGCTGCTCCTTCCAGGATGCAGGAAAAGGTGGCCCATGATGTTAGCTAAGTGCCCACTGGGCATGGTTCTGGTGCCTGTCTCCCTGCTTATGGCAGTCCATAAAGAGGGGGTGGTTGTGAAGGAGGGACTGTGAGCGCAGTTACGGAGGAAATTTGGAGGCAAATGAGTGGCGATACTAATGTGTGAAACATTTGGATCTGGAAAAAAAAAATACAGCCTGTAGGTCCAAACCCCCCTTCTAGCTGTGATAACCTCTCCTGGCTTTACCTCATATGCTTGCTTCCAGTGACTTTGCAGAGTCTCTTCCTCCCCGAGGAAGAATGACATGCGCCAGCAAGGATTCCCAGGCATGGTCACATGCAGGACAGCCATTCCTGCAAAGCTTCAGTTTACAGGCTTATCCCTGCTGCTGAGGGAGCGTTTCATACCCTGTGAAAGGTGTCCTGATTTGGGAAGCAGGCAGGTCAAAGGAGCACCTCGCCGCGGAATGTGTCTCTGGTTAAGGCCAAGGAAGGATGCTCAGGGAGAAGGGAGGAAACAAAGGATGGGTTTAGATCTGCTCATACATAACCTGCCAGCAACTTGCAGTCCCCAGCAGAGGTCCATGTGCATCCTCCATTCCTATCCCTGCTCCATGTGTCCCCATGAAGAGCATGGCCTGTGCAGGGCCAGGAGCTGGACTCGACGATCCTTGTGTGTCCCTTCCAACACAGGATATTCACAATTCTGTGTTCCCCTTCCAGCTCACGCTGGAGGGCCTTTTCAGAAGCACAAATCAAAGCTGTTTCCATCTTTACCTCCAAGCTGTCCCTGTGCCTGGTTTTGTGCATAATTCATGTCTTCAGGCAGATGTTCCCTGCCCCTCCATAGATAATGCCCAGCTCCTACTGAAGTTGTGCCTATCTCTACTGCCATGTGTCTGAATCTTACCACCTTGCAGGCCAGGGGCATTTTTGGAGGGAGACCCTTGAGCAATTCTGCATCCTTTCTGGGAAAGTCCCAACTCTTTTGGGGGATTATTGTGTTTTTATCATGATGGTGGTGATTTTACTCCTTGTTGTCCTCCCTTGTGAGTTGTCCTTCATCTGCTGGCAAACTGATGTTGTGCTGACAGACAATCTGACCTGATGTCAGTGGGGTCGAAAAAATGTTAAAAAAGCCTAAAAGAACCAAACCCGAAGTTTAACAGTGAAATAAACAGCCAGGGCTGGCAGAAGGAAAGGAGAAAATCAGAAAGGTTGCTCGGGGAGCTGAGCAGCTGCCAGCAAGCAGAGGGGTGAAAAAGCAATGCAGAATGGTGAGAGGGCAAAAAATCTTGTGAAAGCCAAGGAGAAAAGGAGGACACAGGGAGTTGTAGGGAAGCAGGAAGAGTTTGTGAGGCTGTCAAGGGAGATCTCCTCAGTGTGGCTCCATCTACATGTGCCAGGAGTGCAGGGGTCCTGCTGCAGCTCTGCACTACCCAAATCATCCTGAGCTCCAGGGAAAGCAACACCCCCACCTTTTGTTGGGAAAAATGCACCCTGTTCCATCTGTCTTGCCATTACAAATAGAGAAGCGACAGGAGACCAGGGAAGCATCAACTTCCAGGCAGGAGCCATGGAGGAGAATGGCAGGAAGGGTGGGAGGACAGCCCATGTCCCTGCCTCCTTATCTGTCATTAACCCAGGCGCTAATGAAGTGCGACCAGACAGCTTCCTCCACCTGATGGAAAGCTCACAAAGAGCACCACTGGCTAATGAGGACATTAGAGGCTGATCTCTCCCTTGTCATCCTCCTATCGTTTTAATATCAGGCTAATTTCACTGTAATGTAGATTAATTGGCACCTTTCTGCCTGCAAATTCCTCTGACAGTCAAAAATATTTTTGTTTTCCTGAAATTGTATTTCCCACCCAAACAAAACGGTTTCCTTGGATTTGGAAGAGAGGCGGAGAAAAGGGGAGTATCTCTGCTGCAAACCAGAAACACGACCCAGACAGAGGCTGAGCAGGAGGAAAAAAACACATTTCATTATTCAGTGAGCAAATTCGTCTCGTCCATTCCCTCACTGGGCAAGTGCCATTCCCTCTTTGCTCAGTGTGATGGCAAGGCAGGATGAAAGGAGGCTAAATATGGCAAATAATGTGAGGAAAAAGCTGGGGCAAGCGTCATTGAGTGTCTGGCCCTGCAGACTAAAGGAGCCAAAAGCCCTTCTCTTTGTATAAATGTCTTTGCTCGTTTTCCTCCTGGGGTGAATTTGGCAATCCCTTCGTTTCCATGTGGTGAGCAGCCCCAGTCCAAGCCCTTGCTGTCCCACCGTTGTGCTGGAAGGCTGGAACAGGGAAGGGTAATTGCACAGATCCCAGACACAGGCTGTGTCCAACTGAGGCAAAAATTGTGATGGAGTGGAAAGGAGCTGTGAGGGAAACCTCCAGCTCCTCTTTAGAAGGTTGTCAGAGACAACCTGGGTGGAAAATCCCACTGAGGAAACCAACACGGTCCCCTGAAAGCTGTCTAGAGGCGGGACAGCAAATCTGGCACAATGGTTGATCCATCACTGCTGTGAGGCAGGAAGGGTGATTCAGAAAGGGAAACAGCATTGGAGGAGTTTTGCAAATATCCCTCAGATTTTGTGGACCAGGCTTCTGGGGAATCCAGCTGGGACCGTGTGGAGCGTGGGCTGAATAGTCCAAGGCAAAGCTGTTCTGTTGGTGCATCCACGTGTCCATAGACGTGTAGGTGGTGGGAGAAGGAAGCGCAGCCTTGAGGAGCAAGGACTGGTTTGGCCATGGATCTGATTCCTTAGGCAATATAGACACACCTGACATCTGCCAGTGGGCTGAACTCGAGTGCAGCTGGTGACAGCCGTGACAGCTCAGGCAGGACTTTGGGATCAATGGTTTTATGCTGCAAGAAATATTTTCCACTCCCAAGCATGCAATTCTGAGGCAATGCTTCCCATTAATAAGGGAAAAAACAGGTTTCTGCAACCTTGGATGTTCTTCGTGTTTCTCATTACTGGTGCCCTAATCATGTCCCCAGAAAGGAAAAGCAAGATTCTTTTACACCTGACTAATTCTGCTGCTGTTACTCAGTGCTGCTTTCACACCACTTCCCGAGCCTGCCAAGACACCCTTGAACCTGTTTAGAAAAGGTTAGGATGCTAATTAAGAAAAGCTATTCCCCCCACCCCAAACCTAATGTAAAAATGCGTGTGAGCTGGGGCTGGATCTATTATTACTCTTTCTCCTTTTCCTGTGTTCTGAGATGTGTGTCCCAGTTTTCCCTGGGGGAACTCGCTGCTCCTGCGGGCCTCCTGTGCCAGTGTGGATATGGGACAAGAGGTTAATTTGTATCCCTGTGATGCACGAGCTTTCCCTTTGCACAAATATTGATCCAAGGCTGTTCAAATATCCATCCTGGCTGGAATAGCAGTAGTGTGATATTGCTGCTGGAGATGCACAAGGACATCAGAAAGGAAGGGAACGGGCAGAGAAAGGAGAGCTGGGTAGAGCTGCGGGTTTGGCATCCATGCTCTCGCCTTCTCCCCTCCCTTCCCAACTTAGATTTCTTTTTATTGACATTTGTCTCACTGGGCTGAGCAGTCTTTCAAAGGAGAGGGAAGCAGCAGCATTGTTCCACCCTGGGCATTCATTAGATGATATTATTTCAGCACTTGAGTTGTCTGAGCTGCCAGGGCGCTGTTTAGGAGAAGGTTAAATAGAACTGTTGAGTTCCAGGCAAATAAATCTCCCTTTGCCAGCTTAGAGCAGAGGAGAAACTCTGCTCTCCCGCCTCTTGCCCAGAAGAAGAGTAGTCAGAGCAGCTCCTTTGCTGGAGGAGCATGAGCAGGGCTGGTTCTGTCCCTCAACAGCACAAAACCAGTCGGGCTGAGGAGATGCCAAGATTTTAATCCACTCCAGTGGGTTTTTTGAGCACACCCTGCTTTAGGAGAAGCGCCTGCTCCCTCTGCCCGGTGGGCTCCACCTTGCTCCACACCATGGCTCTCCAGAATTCTTTCTCTGTGAATAATAATGAGAAGCCTTTGTAAATTAGCTGATTAGTCAGCTCCCCTAATTAGCTAATTACCCCGCTCTGCTTTCACTTGTGCTCTCCCCCCGTTGTTTCCCCAGCCTCGGGTTGAAGGAACGAGCGCGCACGTGGCTGCGCCGAGATCTTATCCTGCTTTGAAGGCTTTAAACTTGCATGATTCAGCCGTGTAGGGCTGACACGTGGCCGACCTTACACAACTTCTCCCTTTCAGCCCTTTTGTGTGTGGAGTGCTGTGCCTGCCTCTTGTGCCAGGGACCGGGAGTCTCCAGTGCCGGCTTATGCAACCATTCCCTCCTCCGTCCCCGCTGCCAGCAGCTATTCCCGTTAAACTACCATCCATCTTCCTGCTCCGTGTGACATCTTGCCGTTGCCTACGGATCCGGCAGGTTTCCCCCAAAGCTGGAGGAGAGAGGGGATGTGTTGTCTGGAACTAGCGAGGTGTGAAGGCACGATAGCGGTCGTGCAGGGTCAGGCCAGGCATCTCCCAAACTCGAGATCCTGTCTCTGATTCTAGCAATGTGTTCCTGGGAACCTGTGTAAGTACAGGGTCACCAGCAGTGGGGATTCTCTGGAATATTTCCCCAGCCTCCTGCGGTTTGTAGATCAGGGACCTCCTCACCCACAAGCGATGTGTTTGTACGTAACGGCTTCGGCGCACAAGCTCTCGGCTAGAAAAATCCAGGTTTTTTTTATGAACTCTTCTGAGCTCCAGGCAGGCTCAGTTCCTCTGTTGAGGAGTCCCATGGCATCGAGACAGGCTGGGTACAAAAATAGCTCATTTCGTTTGTTCTGAACTGGTGAGTTTCCTCTGATGCCCCCAGTCCATGCTCCAGGAGAGGTGGAAACAGATTTTCTTGTGATTCTCAGATCTCTGTTGTATCCTTTTCTGAGGCTGAGGAGCCCCACACCTAGGTAACATTCCTTGTTCCTTTGATCATCTCGTTGTTAGTCTCTGAAGCTGCTGTTCCTTGAAGCTGTGATAGTTACCCTATAACCTTCGGATGGGGAGGAGGGGGACACAACTTCCTGGAGAACTCAAGGCTGGGACAGCGCTTTCTGTGTTGTCTTTTGCTCTTTCCCCTCTGCAAGTCTTGTCCCTGATCCTCTGTGGAAATTTATGAGCAGGGTAGAAACCTGAGAGGGTCAAGGAGAGGAGGCTGTCTTGGTCAGGGGGGCCCAGGAAGGGAGACTGCGGGGGGAAAGTTAATGGATTGTGAAGGAGAGAGAGAAGCCTTAATGGGAGAGAGGAAAAAAAACAAGGGAAGTGCCAGAAAAAAAAAGCTCTGATAATCTTCAGGTGGACATTTTTATGTGGCTTTGGCTGTCATCCATGTGGTACATCTTCTGTCCCTTCTGCAGGGAAGTTGTGGGAGATGAGCGGGCACTGCATGTCACATCACAGCAGAGACCTTTCCCTCATCAGGAGCAGCACAGGGAAAGCTGATTTTATTCCAGCAGTGTCTTGGACCCTCTTCTGAGGTGTTTTGGGGTGGCTACAAGTGTAGGTGACACACAGGGGTTGTTAAGCAAGGACCTTCCTCACCCCACGCTTGGTGTTGGCTTTGAGGGTGCTGTTAAGGTGACTTTACTCTTTTGTTGCTGTCACATCATCCTCGTGAAGGGCTCAGTGATGATCCCATCTGTAATCAGGGGCAGGATTCCCCCCCCCCTCCTGCTCTTGCCCTGCCTTTCCCATTTACGGATAGAAATGAAGTCTGTGGTACGGACCCTTAAGCTGGTTAGACACTTGAGACTTGGAAGTCCTTAAGCACATTAGCAGCTGGAGGTCCATTATTATTCATTGAATCTCTCCGGGCTGGTAGGAATCCTCCTTTTAATTGTGTGCATTTCCCTCTGTCCTTTTATCACAGAAGAAAGAAAGAAAAAGGGCGAGAGACACGGCAATCGTGTTATCTCATTACCCATCCTGGCCCTGGAATGGGACACAGGCTGGAGTCTGCTCTTCCCCTCCAGCAAAAGGAGGGAGAGGTGTCCATTTTACATATTAATGGCAAAATGTCATCCCCTCAGCTTCTATCTCCCTTAGCACGCCGCAGTTAATAATTCACATTTCATTAACATGTCTGTGTGGCCTTACGGTGCTTCCCTTCTGTCAATGAAGAGATATTGGGAAGGCTTAGAGGAGCGGGAATTGGGGCAGGACCAGCTGCTTCAGGCTGGACTTGGAGGAGAAGAGCTTTCAGAGCAGGGGTGTGGTGGGCTCTCCTCTGTATGTCGGTGTGTCTGATGTACTGGGGTCACAGCTCCTCAGGAAGCAGAGAAGGTCCTTCCAGCCTGGCAAAACCCTGTTGGTCAAGCAGGAATAGGGGAGGGAAGTGTTGTGGACTATCACAATCCCACCTGGCTATAGTGACAGAGGGGAGGGAGCTGGGGACACCAAAGCAGGGCCACCCCACACTTGTAGGTCAAGCCCTGAACTAACCACACTCTCAGAGCACCAAGCCACTGGCAGGAGTGGTTTTGAAGGGGGTTAAACCAAACACACCCTCAGAGAAGTTGGCCATACAAGTCCTGCTGCCAGCTTAAAGAATTTTACATGAGGAAACTTGTCTCTTGAGCTTGGTTTTCCACACACTGAAACATTAATCAACTTTTGAACCATGTACCGTATGAAATATTCATCTTTTCTCCCTGCAAAAAACAAACCAGAAACTCCAGCTATCTTCAAAGCTGTCTCGTGGCGTTCCATGCTCTGATCCTTTAGGAATTGCTGTGTCATTTTCACCTAAGTTTATTCTGTGATTGCTCAAGAGCGGGCGAGCTAAAAATCACTTCAAGAGGGACTTCACTGGTGTGTCTGGGTTTGAGAGAAAAGTGGGTTTTGGCTCGGAATTTGCTGGCCAGACCCAGGCCAGTTTGGTTTCTCTGAAGGAGAAGAAAGGGATTTAATGCCATTTTCAAACCTAATTTCATGGGGAGCCAATCCATGCTGTGATCCATCGGCAGGTGATTTCTTGATTAAAATGTTGGAAGAGAAAGCAGCTCGGATCAGCCACCCTTGAAAAGGGAAAATTCTGTCCTGCTGGTCCTTTAAGCTGGTGGAAAACCCTTCCTCAGCAGGCATTGATGTCTTTCAGGAAAGGCAAGAGCCATGAATCTTGAAGGGATGATCTTTCCCTTCACAGGCATGGGTAAATATATCCTCAACAAGGCTGCTCCTCTCAAACTCACTGAACTACATGCGCTTGGAAAGGAGCCCTCATAAGTAAGTATAAAACAAAAGAAAATAAAAACCAGATATAAAATGTCCCTTCCATTAGCAGACCTTAAGGCACTTTTAGGAACATGGGATGAATGAAGTCTCTTCCTTGCCCTGTCTGGGGTAAACAAATCCATCCTGTCCTTCAGCTCGATCTTGCAGTAATGTCATAATCCCACCTTTATTACATCACTGTTGTCATGGAAATAACTGTGATTTCATAAAGTCCCCATAATGACTTTACCACAAGATCCATTAGGATGGGAAGATGGATTGTGAAGGCTAGAAAAATGCTTTCTTTAAGCAAATGCATACTGGATAATTAGCGGCAAAGGGAAGGAATGGAAATTGGATGGGAAAAAAATAAATGGATCCATCTTTAACACGGGCTATTTATGAACATTTTCTTTGATTTGGTTTCAAATGGCACAAAGGCACTATTATAATATTCCAAATCAGTCTAGAAGTCCTGTACTTCAGGGCACAGTTGGCACATGTTGAACAAAAAGCCCAGCCCTATCCTAACCTTTTCCCTCTGAGATTCCTCAGGCTTTGAAATAAAGGTTTTGTGCTTTCCCTGGTGGCCCAAGAGCCTCCTGCTTCACCTTGGCCTGGCTGAATGGAGGAGCAGGTTGGACACTTGCTGAGGAGGAAGATCCTAGGGGGCTGTCCTGGCCAGGAAGCTTTTTGTGTCTCCAAGGACTTTGGATTTGCCTGAACTAGGAAACCTGGAGTGGGTAACCCCTCCAAGGCCAGAGAGGTGCTTGATGCTGGGATCCTGGATATCTGGAGGAGGCAGATGGTGGGATTAAACCTTGGATGAGCGGGAGCTGGGCTACAAAGTGGTAAAGAAACTTCTTTGGCTTGAGTCTCATTAAAGGTGTTGAAGGAAAGCTTGTGCGAGTTCCCTGTGAGTGCTCAGAGGTGCTGGATGCGGATCCTGGCTGGAATGCCTGTGTGTTCCCCTTGCATTGCACCCTCAAAATACAAGAGGCCTGCTGCCCATTTCCCTGAAAGGAGACACAGGGAGGTGATTGAAGGTTTGATGGAATATCAGAGTTTCCTGAACAAGAGTCCTGCACCTCTCAGCACTCCACACATCAAAGTGACCTTGCACAAACAGTTAGCGCATGGAGGAATTCCCACTCTGGCTTCTTCCCTCCAAGAACCTTCTGATGCTGACAGCTTTTCCCTTATTTCTGCTTCCCTTAGGAGCATCTCTTAATCCCTTATTGAGATGCATTTATTTTTGATTTCTGGAGAATAATAGTGTGTTTGTGATGCCAAGGCACACGCTGTTCCCTGAACAGCCTGGTCTGCGGTGAGGGAGGAGGCAGCAAAGTGCTGGCAGCGGATTTCTCCTCTGACCTGTGCAATCTTTTCCCTCCTGTCCCAGTGCCCTTGTGGCACAGGTGGCAGCACCACGTGCAGCCAGCTCCCCAGGGATGCTCGAGCTCAGGGAATAAGGAGGAGCGGGGCACCGGGATTCAGGGAGGAGATGTGGGAACACCGTGCTTGGGAAATGCTCAGGCAGTGCACAGAAATGCTCAACTGAGGGCTTCTGGTTCAGTGCTGAAGCACCTCTGGGTGAGCAGGGGCTGCTTGTGCTTCCCTTGCCTTCAGAATTCAGCATCTCTCCAGCTCCTCTTTGCCAGCTCTGCCTGGCGTGGGAGCAGAGATGCAGAAAAGCACTCATGAGCTAATTGAAGTGGTCACATCCTCGCCAGCAGCATTTCCCACATTAGCCAAATTTGATCTAAAACTAATCTCCTAGTCAAGACAAATCACTTCTCTGCAATCCTCTTATTCTATTTACATATTGGAATCCAAGGATGGTTACTGAACTGGGCCGTGGTGACACTTGTGGGGATGGCTCCTGAAGTGCCTGGCACTGCTGGCTGGAGAGGGTACAAGGCACTGGTGACTCTTGCATTCCCTAAGTCCCTGCCTGCCCTGAAGGGGTCTGAGGAGTGGAGTAACTGGAGCCCAGCTCAACTGCTTGAAGTAGTCTTGAGCTGATGATCCCAGTTCCTCCTGCTACATGAAGAATACCAGCTAAGGGGAAAAAGCCCCGTGGTTGGACTCGACACAGATACACAATGATCTGTGAACATTATCTTGTTAATCAGATCTTGCCTAACTTTAATTGCCAGTGCTGTTTCTGACTGCTGTCAAACCCGTGATGGAGACAGAACATGACTTGGCTTTGAGAAATAAAAAATTCTGGTGATTAATTATTGCTGCCGGTCACGTGCAGTTGTTAACGATCTCCTGGGATGTCTGGCTGGAACGGGAGGAGACGGTAGGAGCCCCTTGTCCTGGCTGGGCTCCAGCCTTGGCTGTGCAGCTTGGCCAGACAAAATTCCTACTGCACCGTCAGCCGCCCATTGTGGAGCACTACAGTGAGAGCAGCCAGCCTCAGGTTGTGCCAGGGGAGGTTTAGGTTGGGTATTGGGAAAAATTTCCTCATGGAGAGGGTTGTCAAACCCTGGAACAGGCTGTTCAGGTAGAGTCACCATCCCTGGAGGGATTTAAAAGCAGTGTAGATGTGGCATTTGGGGACATGGCCAGTGCTGGGGGAATGGTTGTACTTGATGATCTGAGAGGGCTTTCCCAAACTAAACAACTCCACGTTCCTCCCTTCTTTCTGGCAGGGGCAGGGCAGGGTAATGTGTGGTCTGAAACATCTGCTGCAGTTCATAGAAACCATGTGCCAAGTGGAGGGAATGATTCCTGTCTGCCACAAGTGTAGTGAAGCTGGTGACCACCGGTGCTGACAGGGGAAGGAAGAGATTGGCACAGCCAAAATGGGAATCACCTCACCCCTTTCCATGGGAATACCTCAGCCCCACCTATAAACAAGCTCTTGGACACATCCCAAGTTGCCCTCAGGTGCTTTGCTGGAAAGCAGCAATATTCCAGTGCTGACTCACGGACTGGGGATTGGGAATGTCACATGCTGACACTCAAATCCCAGCCCTGCTTCCACTTTTTATTCCTTCTGACATCACTTTGGGGCTCACCACCCTGGGCCATGGAGCTTTAGCACAGAAAGGTGGTCATGAGGGTTTTTTCCCCAAGCTTTATACCTGAATTTGGAAATAGGGCGCCAGTGAAGGAAGTAAATGGTGTTTTCATTTATTCAGTTAAAAAAATATTATTTAAAGAAACCCCACGTAAATCAACTGAAATCAGAATGAAACATCTGTATTGAAGGTAAAATGAAGCATTTTTATTCACCTTGAAGTTAATTTGTTGACTTCCAGAACACTGTTTTTGGGGTGTGATTTTTACATTGCTCATGATTTTTTACCTCTGCTGATGAGGTCCTGGGGTCTGAAGAATTGGTACTGTATTGACACCTCACTCCCTTTTTGTGTCTGATCCAAGCTCTGCGGAAGTCAGTGGAAAAGAATGCCTTTAACAGGAGTAAAACCAAGCCTCTAATCCGTGTTTTGTTTGGGCCTGGCTGAAAGATGTGGGGATCCTTTAGGAAGCATTATGAACTGAGTCCATCTTCTTCCTTCCCTGAAGTCTCTTCTTGGGCAGCTCTCAAACAACACTGATTCATTCAGATGGGCTGCTTAGGGCTGCAAGTTCTGCCTGTTTATTCCCAGGATGTTTTCCTCTTTAAACACGCTCTGCTTTTGATGAGGTGTGTAAGGAATGCTACCTTTGCCTCTGTGTGTGATGATGTGTCATGGAGTAGCCAAGGGGCAGCAGGACAGGACTTGTCCTGCCTCTTTGGCTGCCTGTGCCATCCAGAAGCAGAAATCCTTCCACTGAGAGAGGTGTCCCTGCACCACCAGGCACCTGTGCTGCTTGTTTATGCACTCACTTATCTTATTAGCAGTAAGAAACGACCCTTTTGGCAAATCACCAGAGACTGAAGAACTGCTCCCTGCCAGGGCTGAGGCTAAAAATGTTTTAAACCAAGTCCTGATCCTGAACTTACCCTGCTGTGCTCACTTAGGAGCAGCTTGTGAGACAAACACCTTATTTACCACCTGCAGAGGTTCCCCTTTGGATATCTCCAAACAGGAATCAGGCATGTCCTGGCTTTCTCCCCGTGTTTAAATGGACTTGGACCATGCAATCTGCAGAAAACCTCTTAGAAAGCAGTGATGCATTACTTGCATAGGCAGCAGTCAGGTGTCCAAGTGTGTTTTTCTTAGGTACAGTCACCTTCACACTCCTCAGCGTATCCATAAAGGACATCCTGGCTCACAGAGAGTGGGATGGAGAAGGGAAAACACGGACAATTTTTTTTTTTCTTATATGATGAAGTTCAGGAAGGTCTGACTTGTCTTTTTTTCCTGACAAAAAGCATCCAGCTGCTGCCATGATTTTGCTATCAGAGCCTCTGTCCTAGGCAAGGAAAACAACCAATGCCCCTGCGATTCCCTTCCTTCTTCCTAAGTAATAGCTGTCCCATCCTTGGAAGTGTTCAAGGCGAGGCTGGATGGGGCTTTGCAGAACTCGGTGTAGTGGGAGGTGGAATTAGGTGATTTTTAGAGTCCCTTCCAATTCAAGCCATTCTAAGACACGTGGCTCAGGGCTATCCCTCGCCTACCGAAGATGTGGCACATCTGTGAATGCACTTGTGTGGCAGCCTTTGAGGATGATGGGGCTAATTTGCTGTGATGTTGTACTCGTATTTTCCCTGTCCTTTGGCTTCCCAAGGAGTGTTCCTGCCAGGCTGGAGTCCTGCATTTGCTGTGATCAGCCACAATCAACCCCCTGTCTTGGCCCGTGCGATGGAAGGAGCTCATCAGGGACATTCCGAGCGCAGCAAACACACGAGGCAGGGGGTCAGCCTCATGGACCTGAGCAGCCACTCCTGGCCTGAACCTCAGGCCGGGCTGTGAAACCAGCTGAGACTTGTTCTTACAGCACCGCAGGCTTGGAAATCAAAGCTGAGCTCCAGGGAGAACACGGGCAGCGTTCAGAGAGTCGGGAGGAGCTGGTGGATCTGATTAGCCTGACATGCCGGCGGGGGAAAGCGTGGGATCCCTCCATCCCTTAACATTCCCTTCTCCAGCCCTGGCTCTAATCACAGCTGCCTTGTTTTGCGCCAGGAGAAGGGCGAGGAGGAAGGGATGGGCTGGATTTTTGCCCCGCTGCCTCTCTGCAGAGGGGCTGCTGCAGGTCTGAGAGATCAAGAGCTTTCCCCAGAGCCGGGCTTTGGAGGCCTCACAGCCCCGAGCAGCGCAATCCTTTCCTCCTTCCCTTTTCTGTTTTCATTTCATCACCGTGTTCAGGACTGAGTGGTAACGAGCAAGTCCCTGAATAACCTGGTCTCCAGTAGCAGCCTCGTTTTTCCACTGCGAGGAAAACCTGTTTCTAGCATGGCTCGTCCCCATGTGTGTCCTGCACGGCCCCATAGGAGCTGTGGACTCCTTGTAGGGACAAGACCCAGAGCACAGCAAACCTGTCTGAATTCACCTCATGGGGGTCACAGCCCCACAAACCTAAAGGTTGAAAAATCCCTGGCTTGGAGTCCCGAGTGCAGTAAAAAACCTTGGGAATGCACAGCCAGTGATTTGTGTGAGGGAGGATTTCGCTGAGCAATAAGGATTCAGCCAAACTTGCAGAAGTGGAAGTGCAGCTTAACGGCAGAGCTGGGTTCATTTGTCAAGCCCCTTCCTTGCTTCTGTACTTAGGAGAGTGAAACAATAATCGGGAGCAAAGCTTAGGTTAATCTACGCTGAGAACATGATATTCAGTAGCTTTATTAAAAGGGGTGGGGAGGGGGGAGGCACAGGGGCTGCTTTGGCTCATTTTAATTTTCAGCTTCATCTTTGGTGCTCACAAGTGTTGGAAAATAACCCCGTGCTCCACTGACTGTGTGAGGAAGGAATCTCAGCTGGAGAGGATGGAGCAGTTGCTCCCTTTCAGAGCAGCCTGCTGATTGTGAAAGTGCCATTAGACTGCTCGTGGAAGAAGGCTCTTAGGTGTGAAAACTGCTTTTTCCCCGTGCAGGCTGAAAAGGCCAACGTGGCATTTGCAAAGCCCTGGTGAGCGTCATTGGTGTGAAACTTCCCTCTGTCCCCTTTCCAAATGCAACTCCCTGCCAAGCTGTCCCTGAGCACCGTCACTTTCCTTCCTGCTGCAAGCCAGGAGAAACCTGGCTTCTCCCTCTTGCCTGCTCTCACAGCTGGCTGCTTGTTCCAACAAGGGTCCTTGCTGAACCCTGTGGTGTCTTTTCCGTGGGTTTGATCCATGTGATCCAGGAGGCTTTGTTGGGTCAGTGTTCACCCAAAGGGAGGAATAAATGCCAGCGTCTTCAGAGTCAGGTTGTTTTATTGAAATAGAAGTGGAAGGGAATATATCAGAAGGGTGAGGGAGTCCAGGGGGAGAGAGTACGTCCCCATTGCCTTCCCTACCCCCCAAGTCTGGTTAGGATGCCCTTGCACCAAGCTGATAAAGGTCTTCTCAGGTGTTGGGCTGTCCCTGGGATCCCTCAGAGGAATTACAGGACCATCATTCACAGCTGCTATGGTGAGAATCTCCATATATAGGAGCACCTGTGAGGCACTTATCCCTTATGTATTTTTATAGCAGCCTTTACAATAGGTAGAGAGAAACTCCAGCTGCCTCTAGTGACCTTTTAATCACTGAGGGAAGCCTCCAGCTAAAAGCCCTGCACCTGAGGTGACAAACAACCAGCCCGTTGCTTGGAGCCACTTGGCTTGATGGGAGCTGCAGGACTCGTTCTGTCTCTTGTGGAAGGAAAACACAGCCTTGGATCCTCTATGCCAGCAAAGAAATCAGTTCTGGAAGACAACAAATGTGGCAATGCCTTTCCTGAGTCAGGAAAATCATGGCACAGAGTTATCTTTCATCTAAAGGCCCTCAGGTGGGCACTTGAGTACCGTGTTTGCCAGCTGGTGTGAGGGCAGGGTGTGGGGGAAGGCAGCCTGCCTGCAATCCTCTTGGGGGATCAGTCTTCCCTGCTGCACACTTTGGGAGAATCTTTTTGGTTGTATCCATCCCAGGGCAGCCCACTAAGGATGGATGGTTGTGTTCCAGCAGAGCTGGTTCCCAGTGGGAAGGGATAAACTTCTCTGCAGGCTCTCAGAGGAGGCCTCACAGGTCTCCAAAACTGAGGGCAGACCAAGTTCTGCTCCAGGAGACACCCAGACTGCAGGGGCTCAGATCTGCCTCCCTAAATAAAGCCTGGTATCAGTCAAAACAAGAGGGTTACAGCAGTTTGCTCCAGATAAGTGGCTTAAGAGCCTAAATTTTGTTCTCGGGGAAATGCAGGTCTCCTTTCCAGGTTGCCTGGGAAGTGTAGAGAACAGAAGTAGGAAGGAGATAAGCAAAGAGCTTGGTGCTCCAAAAGCCAAATAACTATCTCAGAGTCTCAACAACTGGAAGATGATGTATGAGCATGCAGAGAGATAAGGGCATGGGAGGTCCTGAGATGGTCCCATGCTATTTTAAAGGAGGAAAAAAAAATAAACCCAAAACTGTTGGCTGGAGTCCCACATACACTGTAAGTAAAAATGCTCAGGTTCTTTGGAGCTCTCTTCCCAGCTTCCCACTTGCTGAAGGAAGACAAGGGGCTTTGTGTTAGTGGAAGAGTTCATAGGGCTTCATGTGACCAAGTGAAATCACCTCAGTAAAGGCCTCCTTCTTGCCCAAGTGGGGCTTCCCACGTGGATTTTATTCCCCATTTTAATGGGAAATTGAGAAGAAATGGGATTAAATTTCCATTTACCAGCATTGCTGCTCCTCACCTGGGTTTACCACTCATGTATTTTAGGACCTAAAACAAGCATATATGCAGATAATGGGGCTGAAGTGTCAAACAGCGTTGTGCAGGATCTGCTGCAACTCCAGATTGTTGGTGGGCTCCAGCAGTGATGAGAGCAGTTTGAAGAAAGGGTCCAGCGTGGGATTTTAAACAGCAGCTAAAAGCCAGCATCTGGCTCAGAGTATGGAAAGAGCAGGCTGCTGAGAGAGTGTTGGACTTGCTCTGTTTTAATCCCTTTCCCAATATTTCTGCTGATGAGCTCAGCCTGGGCAGGAGATGGGTTGGATGGAGTTTGGATGTGACACCGAGCAGCCACACTGATGTCCCTTAGGTGTGCACACCTGGTGACAGTGTCACCACCATGCTGACAGCAGAGAAGAGTCCTGCACTGACCCTTTTCCCTAACACCCCTAGGAAATCCAGGCAGCTTTCTCTTGCATAGCCTCTTCCAGGTTTTTATTCCTCCACCAGACACAGCCATAGCTCCTGGGAGCTTCCTGCTCATCTAAGAGCTGGGTTAAATTCAGTGTTCCCAGGAAATGTCTCTTGATATATTTTACAGTTTAATATTTGTCCTCTGTGAAGCATCTTCCTTTCATGCTAAATGTGCACCTATTATATGCATGGCTTATTTTCAAATTCCTGGAGGAGGCTGGAGGCTCAGGCTGTCTGCAGCACAGAGGAATGCATCCCTCCAGCAGGAAGGCTCCCAACTTTATAGAACTGTCAGCCCTGGGAGCTGGATTTTCCCTGTGCCTCCTGGATTCTTGACTAGAAGATCCATGTGCAGGCTTTTCCCAGGTACAGGCCATGAGCATTAGCCAGAAAAAAAAAAAACATTCTGGAAGGGAAAGGTGTTGTTTTTTCCACCTGCTGGGGAAAGCCTTTGTCTCTGGATTTGGAGATGTGACCTGCCTGCAGGCCCTCTGCGGATTTAGGAATCTTATCCCACTGACAGTGATTTTTTTAGCCACCTTGCCAGAGCTTGATTTTTCCACTCTAAAGCTTGGTTTATTTGTCATCTGCTCTGGGGTCCTGCTGAAAGAAAAACAAAGCCTGAAAAAAGAGCAAGTCCTAGATTTTTATTTTGCTGATAGGAGTTTGGGATTGATTTAGGATTGTAGGTTGTAGGTGCCCCATCCCTGGAAGTGTTCAGTGGTTGGATGGAGCCCTGAGCAACTTGATCTAATGAGTGGCATCCCTGCCCATGGCAGGAGATTGGAATGATCATTAAGGTCCCTTCCAACCCAAAATCTAGGTTGGAATAAACTCTGTGATTTTATTCAAAAAAATTCTCCTCCAGTGCCCCTGAATTTCAGTGCAAGCTGTATTCTCACCTCCTTTGAAAACATCAAACCCTGTTTCCATGCTCCTGCTTTTCTCTTGACAAGAATCTGATCATGCAGGAGATCAATCTCTTCTTCCCCTGTGGAAAATGGACAGCCCAGAGAAAATTCCCAGGAGAAACAACAGGTACAAAGTTGTGGTGGGAAGCCCTTCCTGCCCTGAGCTGCTCCACGGTGGCGATCAGGGCACTGGTTTGGCATCCAGGTGGTCCCACAGGGAGCATTCCCAGTGCAAACCAGTTCCCACCACGACACACTCGTGGGAAGGTCGCTTTCCCTTGCTGCTCATTTGGGGCTTGCAAGACAAATGTCGGATTTGAATGACTACACTGTGGGCAGCCAGTGCAGAAAATCAATTAAAATACCAAGCAGCTTAGAAACAGGAGCTTTAATTACTCACAGACAGGTCTTTAAAGGGGAACGAAACCATCAGCCCAGAGTAAGGCCTCCTCTGCCCTTGGGCTTTCTATTCCAGGGGTCTCAGGATGTCTCCATGAAGTGTTTTCCAAGCAGCCAGAGTAGGTGGCTGGATCTCTGTGCTGCTTGTTTGGGGGGGTGTGAGCTCTGTCACCCTGGGACATCGGTGGGGAGGGGGCTCCCTGCAGGCTGGGGGGGGTCTGGTGGTGGCTGGGTGTTGGCAGCTGGGTTTGCAGTGAGGGTTGAAGCTGCCTGGCAGGGTGTCCCCATCTCTCTGACTGGGATTTAGGCTTCCCATCCACAGTGAAGGCAGCTCAGTGAGCATTTTGTCTATCAGTGGTTTGGGTCTGCAAGCCCGGGAGACAAACGATGCCCCAGCACACACAGACTTGCTGGCAAAGTGATGGGCATTAGAGGGAAAAACAACAACAACAACAACAAAAATCATACTTTTCTCAGGGAACATCAGGCTGCAGAGCCTGTTTATCCTGTCTGCCTGTTTATTTGCTTTCTGCTGACTTACTGCAATACGTCCAACGGGGGCCTTGAGCGATGGCAGGAACCGCAGGGATTTCGGTGGCTCTTTAGTGGCCCAGCTCCTCCTCCCCCTTCAAAGCAGCCCAGTGCCGTTTGTGGGGCTGTTGCACAACCAAAGCAGCGTGGTAATAACACCCCGAGCGTGGAAAGTACAGAACAAAACAAAGCACTGATGAAACTCTTGCAGGCTTTCCAGATGCCTGTCCACATCAGTGTCCTGGTGGGAAGTACACAGAGTGAAATAAGGCTCAGTGGGAGCCAACCCAGAATGGGCTGAGCTTCTCCTCTCCTTTCCCAGCCCAGTGGAAGAGTCTCAGGACACAAGGTTACTCTGCAGGATGTGCTTCTGGCTGCCAAAAAGAAGGAGGGAGCCTGGGTTTATTTTTATGTAACTTCGGGAAGGAAAGGCAAGACAAGCTTTGCTTTGTGCTCTGAATCAGAAGTTTGGACACACGAAGTTTCAGCTCCTCTTCCTGACTGCCGGCCACAAGCAGCTCTGAGTCTTCCTGGGGGCTGCCCCCTGACTGTCATTCCTCCACCCTAAAAGGAGACAGGATGATTTAAACTCCTCATCTAGAGGAAAAATAACAATAATAATAAAAAAGGCATCTGCCTGGGAAGAACAGAGGAGGCTTCTGCCTGCCTGCAGGGAGGAAGACATTTAAAAATATTCCCCGTTGACAGAGAGATGAGTTATTGCAATCCCTGAGCAGCTGGGGCAGAGCTAAGAACTGTGCTGGGGAGTGAGGGGGCTCTTGGGCGTCTGCAAAAGGGGTTCCCACCAGGGACTGCTGCCTTTTGATGCTCCTGGCCTGGATTGCAGCAAAATTGTTGTGGATAGCTCAGTGTGTTTGTAGGTTTCCAGGGAATGATGGAGCCAGGCTGGGGAGGCTGGAAGGGACACACACACTGATACTGTGCTGTTCTGGAGAGTGCTTCAGCAGCTGGAGCTCTCTCCTGCTCTGCGCTGTTCTCTGCTTTTGCTTTTCCTTTCTAAAGAAACCTTACAGGCTTGAGGGTGCAAAGGGCTGAACTCACCCTGTGGCTTAGGAAAAGCAGAGAGACTCCATCACTTCAAATCTCTTCCTCCTGCTGAGGACTGAGTGTGCCTTGTGGATTACTGAGAGAGAGCTGGTGCTGCTCTGGGATAAATGGGATGTGACTGTTGGAATGAGTCCTGAGGAGAGGGACATGAAGGTGATTAGAGGGGTGGAGCCTCTAATGAGGAGAGGTCCTCAGGAAAGGAGGAAAGGCTGAAAGAATTGGAACTGTTCAGCCTGGAGAAGAGAAGGCTCTGGGGTAAGCTAATTGCGGCCTTTTAGAGTCTTTAAGTACTTAAAGTGGCTACGGAAGAGCAGGGGAGGGACTTTGGACAAGGGTTGATTGCTTCATGCAGACAGAGGGCAGGGTTAAATGGGATATTGGGAAGAGATTCTTCCCTGTGAGGGTGGTGAAGCTCTGGCATAGGTTGCCCAGAAAATCTGTGGCTGCCCTATCCCTGGAAGTATCCCAGGCCAGTTTAGACAGGGCTTGGAGAAACTTAGGATAGTGGAAGGTGTCCCTGCCCATGGCAGGGGGAGTGGAACTGGATGGGCTTTAAGGTCTTTCCAACCCAAACCATCTGTGATGATTTTATGACAGGATTCCTTCTGGAGTCTCTCCCACATCAGGGAATCCACATCAGGGAATTGGGATGTGCAATACCCAGCATAAACCCCACTCCCAGCTGCTGTGCCCAGCTCTCCCGTGGCTCAGGCCTTTGGAGGGTTGTTGGGCACCGAGCTGTGTGCCACAGCCTTGTCCCCATCCAAGGTCACAGCACTCCTGGTGCTCCCAGTGCCACAGGAGTGTCTGGGACACTCAGCCCCGTCAGAGCCGTGCGGTGTCAACGCCAGCTAACGAAGCTTCCCATGTGCTGGAGCCCAGAGATGACATTGCAGAAACAGTCTAGGTCAAAATAAATTGCTTTCTGGCATTCTGAGATTATCTAAACCCTTCTTTTTCCCAGGATGAAAGGGAACAAATGCTCTTGCCTGCTCAGGAAAGAGCCTGGAATACCGTTTTCTGTGAGCCACGAGAGCTTATTAAGGGTGAGGGTAAACAAAGAGATTTGGGGTTAATTTACTCAGGATGGGAGGAGGGAAGCAGAAGCTGCTGGGTTTTGAAGCCTGCCATTCTCGTGTCAATAGCAGCAGGTTGCTGGTGTGGTTGTCACAGGCTGCAGTGTCTTTCCAAGTATTGACTGGCAGCCCTGGGTGCTTTCTCTAATGGCACATTGATCTTCTCCGGATCCCTCCCAGTTGCCCTTCCCCAAAAGTGGGTCAAAGCCATGGCAGTGCTACCCTGTCACTCCTGACAGGGCTGGTGGGGGCTCTGACTCAGCCTTGGCTGCTGGGGGGGATTTGTTTTTTTCCAGCACGGGGAGTCCTGTGGCCTTTTTCCACTCCCACTGTTGCTGTGTTCCCCAGCTCACATTCCCAAGGCTCCTTCCTCTGCTCCCGCTGTCTCTGTGACACTTTTGGAGCCAGAGGATGCTGGATGTTTTCAGAGCTGGCAGGCTCTGAATCCACCAGCAAATCCCTGGCCTGGATGGATACAGCTGTTGGCAGCTGCTGGAAGCTGTTGGTACCTCTGGTGGTGGCACATTCTCTCTGCTGAGCTACAAAAACATACAGAAAAAGCTACATATCCACCTGTATGTGGACTAAAAATCATTTGAAATTTTAAAGGGAATGATGCCTCTGGGACAAGTGACAAAGTCAAATCTTTTCCAGAGCAGTGTGCTGAGCCTCCACAGCTGGGGATTTTCTCTAAAGTTTCATAAAATCCTTGTTTTTTCATAGAGTCACAGAATGGTTTGGGTTGGGAAGGGACCTTAAGGGTCATCTCATCCCAACCCCCATGCCACGTGCGGGGATTCATGCCTCTGGCTGCTGCAGCCAGGTGACAGAGGAGATTCCTAGGCCTTGGTGTAGCACAGAGAAATTTGCTCTACTGGGTTTGGAAACTGGAGGGAGATATGGAGAAAAAACCCAGAATTTTAAAAAATTCTTAAGTGTTTGGAATGCTGACAATTAGCCATAGTGGAAGCCTTTTTTTTCAGAAGTTCCATGTTACTGCAGTCCATGGAGAATGATGGCATGAAGGGGGAATTCCTTATTCTTTGCTCTGAGCCTCCAAGCCAGGAACTGAATAAAATCCCTCCTTCCTATTTCCTGGGATTTTTTCCCTTTTTCCCCTGGTGTTTTTTCCCATTTGTTTTTTTCCCTATTGCTCCCCTACTTCCCCTTTTTGCTTTTTTTATTTTTTTTTCCTGAGTTCATTTCACCAAGTGCTTTTCTCCTGATTTGGGAACTGAAGGAGAAGGGGCTGTAGCTTAGAGATAAATCTTTAGGTCCCCACAACTCCTGCTGAGGGGGCTGCAAGTGCAGCTTGAAGAGTTGCAGGGCTGACCTGCCTTTCCCCCTTGGAAAGAAACCTTTGACTTCCAGAGGAAATTTAATGCAAAACTGAGAGCGCTTTGATTTATCCGTGGAAATACCTTGTTTTAGCAAAGAAAAATCTAAAAACTCCTATTTTCTCCCCCTCCCTCCCCACAGTTAGTAACAGCACAGCAGATTCGCCTGCTGCTCCAGCTCCTTCCAGCTGCCTGTGGGATTCCTGAGGAGGAAAGGCCATGCTTCCCACCTCTTCTGTAGAGCTGTGAATACCTTTGTGTGTTGGTCCAACAGCAAACATCTGCAGATTCCGTGGCAGAGCCGTATCCTGCGTGGCAGGAGCAGCACGGAGCAGGAGGATGGGTTGCCTGGTCCCTTGCCAGGTGAGTTGGCAGGAACCTGCACATCACTCCTTGGAATCCTCCACGGGGTTTGATGGATGCTCGTGGCTCGGAACATTTTGGGTCTGGTTTAATTGGCAGGTTTTGACGAGCAGCCGCTCGGGCAGGAGGCTCTCACCTCTCCCTAGGGAATTCCCAGGGCTGGCAGAAGCCATGAGGGGGAGCAATCCCTTGAGTTCTGTTATTTCTGAATTTTGTGTTTGGAGCAAACATTTCCATGTGGACTGAATTTTAAAAGGGTCGTGCTTGGTTATCCTCATCCAATGGGAAAAGTTACAACTTGGCTTTTCCCACCTCCGCCTTGGGCAGATGAAGCTGTGCCAGAAACTACCCCTTAATTTTGTCCCTCACTGCGTGGAAACAAAAACCTGCTGGGGGACTGAAGCTGAAAGTCACCTTTTTGAGTGGACTTGGAGCTTCCAGAGAGAATCCCAGTTCTCATCCAAAACTAATAGAGAGAAAATTTCCCTAGGAAATAGCGACATGGGCCTGAGAGCATTAAACTGAAACTTTACGCCAATTAATAGCCAGATAATTACAACCCATCCCCTCCTACTTGCTGCTGACTTCCCCATGTAATTTCTTTTAATTTTTGCTTAATAGGCACGCAGGAAAGATGAGTTACTCAGTGTGCTGCTTGCATTTGGTATGTGGTAGACTGAGCAGTAGGGAAGACTGTCCTCCATCCATCCTGGTTCAACCTCTGGGTGTGAGGAATGTGCTGGAGGGACTGATGGTGCTTCTCAGCTTGTCAAGGGATGGGGAAACCTAAGGGAAATGGAGGGGGAAAAAAAGTCAAGGCTGGACAGAAAAAGGCAAAATGGTGAGTAGAGCTGGGTGCTGTTTCAACAGAGCCACAGATTTTTGTTCCCTCTTCCTCCTGGCCCTTACTCTGCTCTGGGTCTGTTGTAGCAGCCAGAACCCTCTGGTCTTGCTCATCTTCACATCTGAATATACAAAACTGGCATCTTCTCCACCCATAAGGGTGGCACTCTCCCTTGCAGAGGGAGGAGTGATTTGCCCTGGCACAGGGTGCCCAGAGAAGCTGTGGCTGCCCCTGGATCCCTGGGAGCATCCAGGGTCAGATTGGAAGGGGCTTGGAGTAGTGGGAGGTGTCCCTGCCCATGGCAGGGGGGTGGAACAAGTTGGTTTTAAAAGTCCCTTCCCCCCCAAACCATTCTGTGATTCCATGCCAACTCTGACATGAAAGGCAGAGAAACTTCCACCAGCCAGGCTCTGCCATCCCAATTCCAAGGAGGGAAAAAGAAAAAGAAGAAAGCAGAATTGCAGACTTTCATGAGCATTAAATTAAAACAGTGTCTGTTTTGGTTCCCAGGCACAAACACGAAATCTCAACTCTCCCCCTGCCTGCTCTCTGATAACAGTGGCACCCACAGGCTAAGCTCAGCCTGGGGGTGATATTCAAAAAAGAAGGAAAGAAATAAAAAGCACCAGCCTTGTGTAGCCTGGTAAATGTAATTTCAGGTGTCTTGGCCTCTCTCTCCTTATTCCTGTTCCCTGGCTTCCAGGAAAGTAATTCTGCAGAAGGAAAACCCCAAACATCTGAGTGGCATTACCCTGGAAGTGGTGGGAGCTGGGAGCTGCTCAGCAAACTCACCTGTGCTAGACAGTGGGTCCTGCCCAGGGAGCAGGGATTTCAGGGATGGTCTGGGTAGAATCTTTAGAGCTCATTGTGTTCCAAACCTCCTGCCATGGGCAGGGGCACCTCCCAGGGATGAAGCAGTCACAGCTTCCTCTGAACAGCCTGTGCCAGGCCCTCACCACCCTCATAGTGAAGAATTCCTTCCCAGTATCCCCTCTAACCCTGCCCTCTGGCAGCAGGAAGCCATTCTCCCTTCTCCCATCACTCCATGCCCTTGTCAAAGTCCCTCTCAACATCTCTTGGAACCCTTTAGGCACTGGAAGGGGCTCTAAGATCTCCCTGAAGCTTCTCTTCTCCAGGCCAAACAATCCCACTTCTCTCAGCCTTTCCCTATGGGATACCTGTTCCTTCCCTCTAAACATCTTCACAGCTCGCCCCCTGACCTTGCTCCAAAAGTCCTGTCCTGTCCCTTATCCCAGGGCAACTCGTTTTCCTGCTGCTCCACAGGGTTTGATGCCTCTCCCTGATGCACTTGTTAAGGTAATTAGATAACTGCTGCCAACACACAGGTTCATTTAATAAGTATGCTAATTGGTATTGACCAACCTGTGGCCGGCAGGCACTTTGTCACCTGCCAATTAGGAGTGTCTAGGAGCTGCTCCAGAGCCTGGTGATCACCCTCCAGGTGGGGATCCAAGGAAGTGCCCAGGCAGGGCCTGGCAGGGGTGGAGTGAGCACAGGGGTGTGTCAGCTCCTGATAATCAGCCCTGTAATCCTCCAGAGTTTGCCTGTGATGGATTAGCACTGTTGGCATCAGCCACACACAGGGTTTTTAGTTGTGCCACCACCAGGGGTGTGGGATGGAACAGTTGGATACACACGGCAGAGCCACGGCAGACCCAACTGGATCTTGGCTGTGGAGGAGAGTTCTTGGAGTCCTGCTGCACCTAGTGGCAGAGCTTGTGCTGAGCACAGAAAAGGGACAAATGGTTGGCCACAGCTGCTGTGGTTTCCCCTGGGATACTCCGTGCTGGCCTGTCCTCCTCCTGCATCCCCATCTCACCCAGTGTATCCAAAAAAATGTAAATGGTAGTGATGCCTTAAGTTTTAGCTGTTATATTTTTTTTAGACTTTGTGCTGTTTTGGTGAGTAGTTTTAACTTTCATATTAAGTGCTACTAAACTCTCTTCACAGAGCAGGCAGACAAAACAATTCCTTCTCTAGTTTGATATCAAGGATAACTTTCAAGCCCCAAAATGAAAACAACAGTGAAGTGAGAAGAAAACCGAGGAAGATGGAGCTTTATCACCTGAAGCTATGGTTGGACAATTGATTCAAATATGCCAATGGACCAGAACTTATTAAATGTGAGACCTCGTGACCCAGGGGGCCATTTTTTGTGACCACTTTGGGGTGCATCTTGGGTATGGTCCATCTGGACTCTTGCATGGCCCAAGAAAACCCACTGAGACCTTTTAATAAGTCCCTACTTTATCCTTTTGCCCTGTCTATTCTCTGTTCCAGGTCAGCCTTGAGAAGGCATCAGTAGCCCTTCTTCATTTACTCCTTGCCCAGAAATGTACTGCAAAACCTTCTCCTTTCCCAATTTTTTCTTCTGCTGTGCTGGATGCTCTCGTTTGTCTGGAGTGCTTTATTTATTGCCACCATTAATTAATTTCGTTTGGGTAGGAAGGACACATCCTCTGGGACTGTCTGTGTGCTGGAGACCATTACTGCATTGGTGTCACAGAAGTCCCTGGCTGCTCCTGGCCTGGCACAATTAATCAAGTGGCGCCACTCAGGCCCGTGTTTAATGAGGCTGGCCCTGGGATCTTTGCCCAAGAAGGAGCCCAGGCCTTGCATGGAAAAGGCCACGTCTTTCTCCAGGTGGTACTCTGGAGTTCCTCACTCTCTCCCACCCCAAAAAGGGAGCTTCAGCCTTCTGCTGAGAGCTGCACTGAGAGCTGAGCTAAAAAGCCAAAGCAGAAATTTGTGATGTGGTCCCTCTTGACTTGGCCCAAATTCATCCTTTTTTGAAAGAGAACAGCCCTCGCCTTCTCCAGGCTGTGCCGCTGTCTTGGCACATGTAGCCGGCCCTGGAGCACCACAGGAAGTGTGAAGGAGCAGGAGCTGGTTGGGTTTATGGGCTATCAGGAGCACATTTCTCAGAAATACAGTGACCTAATCTCACTCCTATTGATTTTGAGCTATATTTGTACACACACATGGGGACAGACAAGCGCTGCTGAAAATACAAAATCCTGTACTCCTGGAAGGGCAAAAATTATTTCCTCCAGGTTTGTTTCCAAGCCTGAGGAAACAAAGGAGCAGGCAGAGAGCCTGACCCAATTTCTGGTGGGTCTGTGAATGGGTCCCCATTCCCAGCTCCTGACAGCACTCAGGAGTATGGTCTAGGTTGTATTTTAAGGAGGTGCTCCTTCCCAATCCCAAAGCCGCCCAAAAGCATTGCTTTCTGTTATTACTGCATCCCTCCCTGGAACATGCAAAGTGGGAAGAGGAAAAGCCCCAGAAAATTAGGCAGAGCAGTTTATCTGAGAGGCCAGCACTCTCCCAGATAAAGGAACAAACAGAGTTTGTCTCCTGGTCAGGGTGACACTTTGCCACAAAAGAAGAGCAGGGAGAAGTTAATTAAACTCTGAAGAAGCCATTTATTAGGAAAGGGAAGTAAGACATGGCTTTTCTTCAATACTGCAGAAAGGTTCATTATAGAGGAAACCCATCCTTTAGCAGTTAATAAACTATTTTCTCCCACCTGGCTTTGAGGGATGGCTAAAGGAGGGCCCATGGCTCATTTTAATGGGCACTTTTCCAAGGTGTCCAAGGCCCATTGGCTAAAAGGCTTTAGGAAAACAGCTGTTTCTGAAAACCAGGGAACCAGAGAGCTTGGCAGGGCTGCAAACAAAGGCAGAGCCCTTTGTGGAGGATTTCCCATTTGCTGTTTCCAAACTGCATCCATGCTCTGTTCTGCTGGATGTGCTGGTGGCACGTTCTGTCACTGGGAAAAAAGTGTTTTTCTCTGTTCATCCCTCCAGTGAGAGAACAGGAGCCTTCATCAGGAACAGCCTTTTCCTGCTGAGGCCTGGCACTTTAAAGAATCCATTGCCACTGTATATATATATATATATATATATATATTTCAAGGCAAAAAAACTCTCAACCAAACCTGATTTTAGATGATGAGGCCCAGCAGCTCTAAAGCCCCAGAACCTCCATGCTGGGAAACCCTTTAAATCCTGAGTCTCTGTTTGCTCCCTGCTGCACTCGATTCACTCTGGTAACTCCCTCCCCTGGGGTGGGAAACTAAAACCTCTTGCTCTCCCCAGGCTCTGAGATCACCCACTTTCAGAGTTGCTGGTGAACACTGCAGTTAGAATTCCAGAGGAGAATTTACAAGGAATTTGAAAGGACTACTTGTTTTAGAGAGTCCTTTTTCTCATTTCAGCTTGTGTTAGCTATGCTAAAATTCAACAATCTTGCTGTCTATAAAGCCACTGTGCATGGTGGTAGATGTGACTTTGTCACCTGAATCCTCTAACCTGTGGAGCCTTGAGAGGATGCTTTTGCACTTAAAGACAATTTAATATTGACAGTTCAATATTGACAGGCCTTTCCTTGGGCATCGGTCCCCTGAATTTGGGGAGTCCAGGTGAGCCTGGGAGAAAATAAAAAAATAAGTAAGAACACTTGATGGCAATGCTTAGTTAATACCAAAAATATTAAAACCTCCAAGAAAGGGAAAAGGACTTTATGATATTTAGTGAGCAGATAATAAAACGGCAGATGAAATTGAAGGCTGCTAAATGAAAAACAATGCACAGGGGGGAAATCATTGGGCTCTGAACTGGCTGTTACTGCTTGGGAAGGAGAGCTGAGAGTTATGCTGGAAATATCTGTCAAAATGACACTGCTGGTCCATAGTAGTCCAAAAAAACCAGGGAGGAAAGAGAGGCCAAAATGGGGAATGTTATTGTGCTTCTTAATGAATGTCTGGTATCTCCTGCCTTGAGCAATTTGTGAGTAGCCCACAAAAAATGGATGGGAAGAAGCCTAGAAAATTATCCACAGAAGGCAAGGATTGATAAAGGAAGGGCCAGACATGAAATCGTTTGTGTTGTAAAGCTGAGGAATTAATCAGCAATGATGGCTTAGCTCAAGAAACACTTGGAATTGAGAGTATCACAGAATCCCAGAATGCTTTGGGATGCAAGGGACCGTAGAGATTATCCAGTTCCAAGCCCCTGCTATGGGCAGAGACTCCTTCTACTGCCTCAGGTTGCTCCAAGCCCTGTCCAGCCTGGCCTGGGACACTTAATTTGTTGAACTTCATGTGGTTCACACAGTCCCATCTCTCCACCTGTCCCTCTGGATGCCATCCCTTCTGTTCCAGACACAGGGAAGTTCTCTAGAAGTTCCAAGAAGTGAAGGCAAACTCTTTAGCCAGTAACCTGTTAAAAAGTAGGATTCATTGCCACAGTGAATTTTAGGTACTGGAGGCTTACATAGACTTGGAAAGTGGCGGGATATTTTCACAAGGGGGAAAAAAAAAAGTGATGAAATGGTTGTTTCTCCCCATCCTGTTCCAGAGCAGTTGGTGTGAGAAGACAAAGGGAGCCTTGACAGACGCTCACTAGGACCCTCCTCGTGTCCTATCCCGTCGCTGTCTTGGACTCTCTGCCTTTTCCATCTCCATCCAGACCTGCTGAGCTGCTTCCCGAGGATTCTGAGTGGGCAGGAACAGCCTTGGGACCAAGCACAGAATTTGACTCATTATTTTTACTGTGAGTATTTAAACTGTGTGCTGAAGGTGCTCGTGATGTTTTTCCCTCTTTTTCAAATCCACAGGGAGCAGTCCCTCAGCCTGCTTGGCTGCCCAGACACCCTCTCCCCAAGGGGATCTGTGGTATCTGGGTCTGGTTCCCTACCACAGAGGGACCCACCCAGGGCTTTGCAGGCACCACATCCTGGGAGCTGTGAGGTGATGCTTCATTCCTCAGCAGAGCCTGGCTGCCAGATATCAGCTGCCCAATGGTCCCCTTTATGGCTGGGCAGGCAGGCTGAAATTCACGGCCACCGCTTACCAAAGAATAATGAAACATTTCCTGAGATGGCAATAAATATCCCCTGCCATGACAGCACTCACCAGAGCCTCTTCGATCCAGAGAAACGCTTTAAAACTCAGCAAAGTGGGATTTTTTTCTTTTTTAAATTTTTTTTTTTTTTTTTAAATGCCTCTACTTGCCAGTTGCAGCTGCCCTGGCTGTTCCCAGTCAGGGTGAGGGGAGCATGGATGGGGTTTGTGATTCCCTGGGGAGCTCCAACACTGGCCCTGAAAGGCAGAGGATGACTCTGAGGAAAACTCCTTCTGCCCAGGCTGATGGAAAGGGACAGGTTTGAAGCTGCTGTGTCTTTCCAAGGGGTTTGTTCTGGTCCAGAGCAGCTCTTTCCCACCATGAGGAATGAGGTGATGACACCACATCAGTGTGCTTTCGACACAGCCAGCTTGGCTCCTTTGCCCTAGGACAGTGTTCCAGCAGTGGGGGTGCTCCCAGTGGCCTCTTGGTTGTTTGGCTGACTGCAAAGAAAAGCCATCAACTGGGAGAAAAATTCTCTCTGATTGTCTCTGGGCCCAGCCACATGTGATTGAGTCCTCTCTAGGCAGCAGCAGGTCTGACTGGACTGGATGCAAACCAGTTTGTGCTGGCTCCCCTCACCCCACAAATCCAGGATTGCAGAATGCTCTGTGCCAGGGACTCATCCTGCTTCTCCTGCTCTGAGGAAAACCAGCCTGGAGCCCAGGCATGGTGGCTAAACCTGATGCCTCATGCACAGGTTGGGCCCAGGAGGGGATGGGGATGTGGCAGCAACAGGCTGGGTGGGGTCTGCTACCTCTGATCTGGATGAGAGCCGAGGGACAGCCACCCCAGGGGCTCTTAGGAGCCCTGGCCACAGTGGGAAAAGGAGGTATTTGATAGCAGTAGAAAAACTGATGGTGGGAAAAGCATGGGGAAGAGACAGATATTTCAGAGCCAGCTGGTGAATCAGTCTCATGGCTGTGGTCACTTTGAAATGGATCAGCAGAAATAAAGTGGGTTTAGATCTGCAGTGGGAACAGGCAGCACGGAGCAAGGGGAAGCGGGAGACATCAGATGGCAGCAACCAGCAGAGAAGATTGACTTAATGGGATCAGCCCTCATTTTATTCTTATTATCAGCACCTTGGGAGTGCAGCTTCTCTTAATTAATTCCTTTGGTCTCTCAGACATGCAGCTGAGGCCTGGGTCCCATCAGTGGCTGCTTGGGCTGGTGCCTGTGGGCCAGGATAGGCAGAGAAGCACCGAGGTCCCTGTGCAGTTGGTCACTGCCAGAATCCCAGAACGGTTTGGGTTGGAAGAGACCTTAAAGTTCATCTCTTATTCCAACTTCTTGCCACGAGCAGGGACACCTCCCACTAGACCAGGTTGTTCAGAAGAGGTCTTCTTAATCCTGGTTGGGAAAGAGTGGCTTTTCCCACAACACACTTGTGAAAGATTCCAAAATGAGCATCTATTTTAAATGCGTTCCACTGTAATGTAGAATTCTCTTGCTGGCTGTGTAACTGGGCTGAAACACAGCCAGACCTGGCTCTCCCCCTTCTCCTGCCATGGAGTGGCCCCCAGTTCACCAGTTGGTGGGGGAAAATGCTTCCCTCAGTCTCCCTTCGATGGTTCACCAGGTTTTTAATGTGGAGCAGGAAAAAAGAAAGAAAGAAAGAAGGAAAGAGCTCAATTTATGCTCTTGGTATCACTCAGCATTTTCTACACCTATGGTTAAGTTGTGATTGCTATCAAGGCTATCGAAATCTCCAGAGGCTGAAAATCAAGGTGAAAGCTTGCTTTCATGGATTATTTCCAGTCACTTTTCTTCTGGCTCTGCTAAAAATAACGCAGGAATAGCTTTCTTCGAACATTCCTATTCCCTCCTGGCTGGAACAGAGAAGGTCAGGAGGATGAAAGTGAACAGCAGTGGGGGGAAGGAGTCACAGCACACTCTTTGCTTTTATGGGTTTGGATGAGATTTATTTGCTGGTTCGTTTGGGTTTTTCACTTTGATCTCAACCTGATTAACTTTCTTTCTGCATTTCTTCCCTTTAGCCCATGGTGGGGAAAGCTCAGTGTTTTGGTCCTACTGAGGCATAAAACTCGCTGGTTTTAACCATTTCTGTTGAAAAATCAGTGAGATTTGAATTTGGGGATGAACAAACATCCCCAAATCTAGATGGGGGTGACAACACTGCCTCCAGTGTTTTAAGATCTTTATCCAAGACCTCAGGATGATGTTGATGCATGTATCTCGTGTCAGGATAGCCAACCTGCTTTCCCTTGCAGTGGTTATGGATTTTCTTAACTGCTGGTTTGGTCCCTAAATTTCCTGCATTTTTTTAGTCTGGAGTGTTTCCTAGGACCTAATGGTATCCCAGGAGACAGCCAGGGAGTTATCTCAGGGTGGGCACCCAGGAGAGGAGAACTCCTGGAGGCCACTCAGAGGAGGGGATCCCACTGCAAGGCAGCTGGAGCAGGAATTTCTGCCATGGCTTGGCCAATGAGAGCCTGGCTCCAGTGCTTGGATGGACCTCGGGTTAATTAGGGGTGAAAAAAGCCTTTCATTTGCAGATGAAATGTGTTTCCTGCTGCTTTGCTGCTCGTCCTCAGCTGGCACAGCAGCAAGAGGGAACTCTCAAGGCGTCCCAGCCTTCTTTTCCCAAAATTTCTGCTCCTGGGCCACCACAAGGACACCCAAAGAGCTGACTCTCACATGGAGGAGGTTCTCCCACAAGAAATTTGCATCTCCTGTGGAGCCAGGAGAGCCCTGCTGGTCCCACAGGAAGGCTGGTATGGGGATTCCTTTGGGTTTGTGCCAGTTGCAAGTACAAAGTTTCTCTGATCCTGGGTTATTGATAAAATCACAGGAATTTCTGCCTTGTGTTGTCCCAACTTAGTCAAGGGTGGCTTTCCAGAAACATGGCCCAGCATGCAAGAGGGTAACCTTGGAAAACCAAAAGGAGAAATGTGTGTTTCCCCAAGGGTTGTGATACAAACCCTGACTCAGGCAGGGCTTCCTGGAGAAGTCATTACAGGGTTTATTTCAGCTTTCCAAGGGGGGCAAAGACAGAGTTGTCCCTGTTCTGGGAGAAAGGTTTAGGTTTTGAAGCAGCATGTGCAGATGCATAAGATAAAGGTCTTTGAGGGTGCTAGAGATGGGAGAAACAGCGAAATCCTGAGGCAGCAATAATCCCTTCAGCCCTGGAAGGCACCAGGACATAACCCAGGGCAGAGGCAGCACCACAGGAGAGCATCCCAAGGTAGCTGGGAGTATCAGGTGGGATACCAAGAGCTCAGGTAGACTTTAAAAAGGATTTTTTTTTAACAAAAGCAACATGTGGAAGCGTTTGGCAAAATTCCTACCGAAAGGAGGAAATGCATATTTATATTTAAGTGTATAGATATAATCCAGCAGCTCTGCCAAAACCATGGTCCCCTTATTTTTCAAAGGGGGAGAAAACCTATGGCACACCTGACAGGTGTGAGGTAAAGCAAATGCAATGCTGCATTTTTAGGGCCATGGCTATCGTGAAGGCTTTAGCTGGAGCTGCAATATGTTTTGGGAATATGTTCCCAAAGATGAGGACCAGACAGGTATTTACAGCACGGAATCCTCAAGTGGTTTGAGTCAGAAGGGACGTTAAAGACCATCCCATTCCAACCCTCTGCCCTGGACAGGGACACTTTCCACTAGACCAGACTGCTCCGGACAGCTGGATGCAAAAGTCTGCAGTAAAATTAAATATCACTTTCTTGTGATGTAGTTATCTACCTCGTTCTTAGACCAGAAAACTTTATCTTCATAAGAGCTTTTATCTGTCATTCTAGGGGGCAGGAGGCTTCTTTTATATGTATCAATTTTCTTCTCACCTCCTAAGCGAGGTGCTGGCAGGCAGAGGAGGGAACCTGTCCCCCATCCAGAGGCTCTCGCTCGCATCCTGGGTGCATAAATAATCCAGGCACTGATGGGATGGCAAAGGCTTGGCACTCAGGGTGGCCTTGAGGGGATGTTGGGCCTGAGAGCCTGCTCAGTGGGCACTGAGCCAGCATCAGCCCGTGGATCATCTGGAGTGGTCACTCCAGCTGTTTGTTATTCCTTTTTGGAGTGTGTGACTGATCACCGACATTACCCGCTCTGGCTTCTGTGCTCTGATTAGATTCCTGCAATTTTGGGAGATGTGGGATAATAAATAACAAATCCTGAGGAGTGAATAACAGGTGCCTCTGCTTGTGCCAAGGGGTCCTTCTTTGCATGCCAAAACAAGGACTTACTTGCTCTTGCTCTCCTCTGCCCGTGACTTTTCATATATGTGGTGGCTTTGGGGGTGTTGTCCTGCTGGAACTGAAAGCAGAGAGCTGTTTGGATGTGCATTAGCTGGGAGGGCTGGCAGCATTTTGAACAGGTTGCCCAGAGAAGCTGTGGGTGATCCATCCTGGAAGTGTTCAAGGCTGGAGCTTGCAGCAGTGGAAGGAGTCCCTGCCCATGGCATGGGGTGGAACAAGATGAACTTTAAGGTCCCTTCCAACCCAAGTTATTCTAGGATTCATCCAGCTCAGAATCCACCGTAGAGCCTTTAGGCAAAGGAAAACAATATATAATAAATCTTGGGGGAGGGGAGGACCCTAAAACTTTTTGTTCTGCCAGTTAAATAAAGAACCAAATGTGATCAGCCAGGTGGTAAAATGAAATTAGGATGAGGGTTTGCTCAACGTCACTACTTTTTTGGCTGGGTTTTTCTCCATGTGCACGCAGAATGTCATTGCTGACATAGCTCTGGCCGTGTCAGCAAAGGCTGGGAATGTGTTGGGTTGTTTTTTTCCCTCTGGTGCTCTCTGCCTGCAGCTTTCAGCTGCTGGGATGGAGTCACCTCCTGCGTCACCCCTGCTCCGATGTCCTTTGAAAGCCAATGGTGTCACCTTTTCCAAAGTGAGTGTAAGGCTGGAACTCTTCTACAGCTTTGCTGGAATGCTGGGGGAAAGTGGCAGGAAAGATACAGGAGATAAATTGCCTTTTCCCGCTCATCAGAAAATAAAACACAAAAACAAATCTGGTCCCCACAAGGCCAGCTAGCTGTGTTGGGGATGTGACACCACACTGGTGTTTTGGGGTGGCTGCAATCAGGTTTGCTTCTTTTTAAGACTGTTCTGCATGCTGAGCATCTGCAAGGGCAATGCTTGGAGGTACCAGTGATGCTTGTGAGGCACCAGTGATGCTTGTGAGGCAGCTCCCTGGCAGCCCAAACCATTCCCAGCCCCCTCCCTACCAGAAGGGAGTTAAAGCACTTGCAAACCCCAGTGTTTTGCTCTGGGCTCTGTGCACGATAACAGCGTTGCAGGCTCCTTTTCCCTCCTATTTGATTTTTCCCCCCCACACCTTCTTATTTTCCCTAAGGACTTTTGAAATATTCCGTTGATTTTTTTTGATCCCCTCTACTTTTGAAAAGGCCACCAGGAAGGTCTTGTCAGCAATTTAATGGAGAGATAAAAGAAGATGGGGAAGGGGGATTGTGAGCAGAGGGAGAGCGCCTGACATCTGGACGGGGCTAATGTGTGATAAGACGGGAGGGTTGTCGGAAATCTGCTGTGCTTGATCTCTCGCCAAGGCAGGGCTGGGACCTGATGGCTTTAAAGCCAGGTCCGTGTGGATGGAGCCTGGCTTGCCCAAATCCCTGGCAATGCCTGCGGATCAGGTAGATGGAGGCCTGGGGTCCTGCTCGCTCAAGT
Source organism: Certhia americana (assembly GCA_018697195.1). Classification (NCBI taxonomy): domain Eukaryota; kingdom Metazoa; phylum Chordata; class Aves; order Passeriformes; family Certhiidae; genus Certhia; species Certhia americana. The sequence continues at coordinate 33,237,705 of CM031862.1, forward strand.
TGAAAGTCTTTTCTGATTGACTTCAAAGGGCTGTAAACCCAGATTATCTGCACTGTCCGTTTTGACCGGGGGAGATAAAGAATGAAATAAATAAAAAGGAGGCTGCCGCTTCCAACCTGAGTCCCCAGAAGATGGAAAACGCTTGTAAGGACCAGCCAGGGGCTTGGGAGGTGCCGATGTCCTTCCAGAAAGCTCTGTGATCCACCCAAACCTGCACGTGGAGGTGGTCGGAGCAGGCACTAGGAAGAGCAGTCACTGCCTTTTTAGTTACTGAGCTTGTTATTTATTTGGTTTATCTCAGTGTTTTTCCACTCCTCCAAGGATTTGGGGCTGGAGCAGCTGTTTTTCAGTAAAAAACAGGCAACCAAACAGGGATATGCTTGGATGCTGCTTCGGGGCTTCAAACACCCTTTGGCTCCTGTGGAATTGAGTGCTGCTGCTTCAGCTGGTTGGGTTTCCAGCAGGTCCCTCACCTCGTCCCCAGCCCAGTACACATCTGGGGGACAGCTCCAAATCCAGGCTCAATTTTGTCACTTAGGCCCCATTTTTGATTTCTGCTGGTCTCCTTCTGCTCTGTTCCAGGGAAAAACCCGATGACAAAAGCTCAGCTCTTGGGGAAGGAGTTTTCCCATGAGTGCAGAAGTTTGCGTGCAAGGAGAGCAAAGAAATTGCAGTCGAATTCACAATAGCCCTTTTTTTTTTTTCCCTCAAGATAGGATTTTTTAAATTTTGTTTTTTTAAGGACAAAGAAGGCAACGATTAGGTGCAGAAATAATTTGGGCTACTGCCTGTGTTAGAGATAACTCTCCATAAGAGATGCTGGCTCGGATGTTTCTTTCTCTCCATCCACAGGTGAGAATAACTTCCAAACTTAAATCCCGTGTAGAAAGGCAGAGAGGGAAAGGTTTAATTGTCCTGACTCTGCTGCAGGCTGATAAGCTCCCATTGATTTTCTGTAGCCAAGCCTCCAGAGTGAATGTGGGTGATGTTCGTGCAAGTGAGTGCATGAAAGTTTCTCACTCCTTAGGTATTCCTATTTCTCTATTTCCTATTTCTCAGAGAAAGAGAGCTGGATGCTTCGTCCAGAAAATGACAATTTGCAGCACAAATGTTTTAGGGTGTTTGGGTTTTTTTACTTCTCCTTTTGAGCCTTTCTATTGGCTTCCTATGAACTTCCCACCATAGGTAAGAGAGGTCTCAGGAAGAAATGTCCCTGCACCAACGTGTATCCCTCAACCTGAAGCTCAAGGCAGTTTCATATTCACCCTGTCCTTTAATGTCCTTTTAGATGGTTATCTGTTCCAGAGGTCTAATCCCTGCCTGTTTCTGCCTGCAAACTCAGACAGAGGGAATAACACAAATAAAGGCAGTTCCCAACCAGGGATTTCTCAATAACTTGAACTATTTTGTCCTGGAGAACACAAAAAATATCCAGTTGACTCTTTATCTATTTATTTTGAGGGCTTGTTGGAAAGAAAAATAAATGAACACAGGAAGAAGAGCTGGTCCAGGAAGTTTTTTGTTCATTTCAGAAACCTACAAGCTCCAAAAAATTTTGGATGTCAGGCTGGAACCTGGCTGCTTATCTCACCTGAGCCTCTAAACCCACTGAGATTTTTTTTTTTTTTTTCATCAGTGCTAATTATAAAAGATTGGTTTGTAGTGATGGAGAAATGTCCAAAGGAGCCAAAAAGGAGACAAGCAGCACTCAGATGGGGAGGGGGGATAGGAAGAAGAGAAAGCACCAACCTCCCTGGAGATGTAATAGGCTTAGTGGTCCTGCTTGACACATGTCGGATAAAATAAAAAAAAACCCACAACAATGTTTATAAGAAGATTAGCTCGAACATGGTGTAATTTCTCCAGGGACTGGCCATGTTTGAAGCTCAAACCACCAACTCCCTGAGCCTTATCAGAGTAATGAATTTCCACCACTTTGGGCCATTAAAAATCCTCAGGCCTGCCCCTTTCCCCACCTGGAATGTCTTGGATTTGGGGCACATCTGCTGGGGCTGGCTGGGGCTGTGCCCCTCCTTGGAGGTGCAGCGTTGGGAGTTAACTCGCTGGAAATAACTGGATGTGACTGTCTTAATTTGTGGCTGCCATCCCTCCGGGAAAAATCCCTGTCTCTGGGCAGCAGATTATCCTTGGGCTCATTTCAACATTGTTCCCAAACAAATCCCCCAGGCTTCTGCCTGTAATCACTTTTACATACGTGTGGGCAAATACCCCTCCAGCCATGCCTGCAGGTGGGGATGGAGCCGGAGCCACGTGATAAATGGGAGAAGGGATGTGGCCATAACCCCTTGGACAGAGGCTGGAAGCCACCAGGACTGACCACTGGTCAAATTTCAACCCAAACTGGGTCAGAATCAGGTTTGATTTCCCTGAAAACCAGTAGACATAGGGTTCGTTGGCCTTTTTCTTGGTTCACTGAGTTTGGATTTTTTTTAAGAAAGGCAACTAAACAGCAACCAGCTTTTAAAAGTTCAGCTGAAATTCTCAGCAGGTGTCGTTCTGGGGGAGAGCAGAGAGGTTATCCTGTACTTCCTGTGGCTGTTTCAGCATGATCCAGCAGGGCTGTGGAGCTGCTCCAGTGCTTGGTCATTGCAAGCACTGCTTGGGGCTACGTTCCTTCAGCCCACTTTTTCCAGGAGTGGTCCTGCACTAAAATACATCATTCTCATGGTTTTAACCCACATATTTTGTTGTATCAGAACCAAGACACAACAGCCAAGTGGCCCTTTGATATCTGCTCGTTAATGGTGGGGATGTGCCAGAGAGGGTGCCAACCCCAAAAAGCTGTACCAGTCTTTAAAGCCTGTTTGGGGACCTCTTTGGCGATATTTTGGGGACAGACTCTGGGGGAACATGTCAGGGGACTGGTGGGGTTGAGGTATTCCAAGATGTGTAGTGATGGTGATGATGTTTGTGGGGTATGGGTTGAGGAGGTTGTGAGATTTGGGATGTTTGTGGGGTGTGGAGGACAGGCTTATGGTACTCAGGGGATTCAGATGGGATTGGTGATATTTGTTCATTCTAGTTTGGAAGGTCTGAAACAGCCTGTGGCATTTTGGAAATGCCCAGATCCACACTGGAGCAGCTGTTGGGGAAAATCCTTGTATCCCACTCGCCCATCCCTGGCAATCTCCTTCCCTGGGATTGCAGGCGTGGAAACACAGCCACCGTCACTTGGCAGGCAGAGACAGGAGAAAAAGTGAGGAACCCCCTCACCTTTCTTCCCACCTTTCCCTCTGCTCTCCTGGTTATCCACAGGGATGCATTTCCTGCTGGCCCTGCAGACTCAAATGGGAAGAGCCCTGCAAAGGGCTTGGAAGTTGTCCTTGCTTTAAAAATCTGTTTTGCAGGAATTCTCTATGGCCAAAGTACCTTTGCTAGAGCAGATACTTGGACTGGGTGTTGCTCCATGAGAAACTCCTTGAGAGATCTCTGCCTTTGCCTCCTTTCCATGACTTATGATCCTCCTCCTGTCATCCCCCTGCTCCACACGGTGAGGAACTTATTTATTTAGCAAGGGAGGGGCTGTTAAGGGAGATGGATTATGCATTTGTAGTTTAAATACAGGGAAAAGGGAGAAAATATTCTCCTTCCTTCTTCCCCCCCCCTCCTCTATCTCCCTTGGTGGGCTTGGGCCTACATCCCCTATTTTTCATCCGAATGGAACGGTTTATTTTTATCTCTCTAGAAAAATAAGCGTTAAAAGTTCCAAGATGGATCACCCACAAGCAGATCTTCCAGGGCTGCAGGGGAAGGAGGCTGTGGGGGATATTGCAGCCGAGGGGAAGCCGAAGGAATAAGTCAGGAATATGTGTGGAACTGAAGGGTGGCTGGACCATTCATTCCCATTAGGGGAGAGGTGCAGTGCCATTAATAATCATTTTAACAAGAGCTGGCCTGAGCCAGCAGGGCCGGGCTGCATTTCTGGAGAGGGAATTTTTGTTTAATAAAAGAAATGACGCCGTGCATACAAACGAGAAGGGGCAGCAGGGCTCGCTTCTCCTACCTGATATTTATTATTGCTCCACCTGCCTTGAAATAGGAGCATTTATTTGGCTAACACATATTAAGAGGGCCGTGCCTGTTGTATTTTCTTTCCTAGCCCAGAATCCCGGGGCTTAAAGCTCCAAAAGTGCTGGCTTCTGAGCAGCTGTAACCCTTCCAAAGGAGGAAAGGGCCACCTCACCTGGTTGAAAGCATCCATCCAGCACAAATCCCATGTTTCCAGGGGGGGATTCTGCATCTCAGAAGCCTGCACAGTGAGGCTGGAGTTGGCCCAAACTTCTCATTTTGCTCAGGTGTGCTTTTTGGAGCTCAGTTTTTCCTGGAGAACCAGCGGAGCGCAGGTTCCAGAGACAGAGCCACGCTGCATTTTTTACTCGTAAACCCAAATGGTTTAAAATAGATAAGCTATTCCTTTCTAAAGGAATAAAGGAGTAGAAACCTTTTGGGTCTTTTATGAAGCAGCCATCAGGAAGAAAGCTTTTAGTCTTGGCGATTTAAGAGGGCTGGGGAATTAGCTTTTAACCAGTTCACTCCTTGCCTACTCTACTTTTTAGGGAAAAAACCAGCAAGGCAAAGAGCCAAACCTGAGATGGCACTGGGAGCTGAAGGAACTGCTACAATCCCTGCTCCAGCCATCTTCACAAGGTGGTGGGGATGTGAGAACGGGAAGGAACAGGAGCTTTCCCTGCTCTCAAATCACCTGTGCTCCCAAATTTTGTCACAGAGTCCTGGTATTTGTGTCCACGCAGGCCAGGGCAGGGATGTGGGGACATCCAACCAGCAGATCCTACTGATAGGGTGGGCTGTGATCCCTGGAAGGGCCACTGGGAAAGGTTCAAAAGGGCAGAGAGACTGGGCAATGCAAAGTTCATTTAGGCATGAAGGTTGTGGGTGAGAAACCTCTCTCAATCAGGAAAACCCTGGAGGAGGAATATCCCAGGGACCTTCTCCTGCCACGGTGCTGCCAGAGTGGTCCTGTTCTCTGGGACCTGATTTAGTGCCACCTCTGTGGGCAGGCTCCTCTCAAAGGCAGACCTCTAGCTCCACTAAGGTGCTTGGATTTGGATACAGTTTGCTGATGCTGCTGGCACTTTGATTCCAAAGTGAATTTGACCGGTTTATCCTCAGGAAAGTGTGGGGTTTTAATTAATACAGAGGAAAAAAAAACAAGAGTGAGAACACAGCATCAGCTGGGCTCCTGCTTTGTCTGACACCTTCATCTTGCCCTCCTGGGGAAGCTCTTGGCCAGGCTGCCTAGGGAACATGTTTGATGTTTCCCTCTCCTGATGGGCAGGGATAACTGATGACAGTCTCCTGGGGAGCACAGGGAGCTGTCCCTGAGGTGACAGACCTGCTGGGACACCCACCCTGGGACTGGGACTGACGGCAAACCCCTCATTCCAGGTAAAAACTGGATCTGAGGAGGTATCTTCTCCTCATTTGGCTGAGCCACTTCAATCCTCTTTCCAGAAAGATCCTGCCCCGTGGAACCACCTTTGTGTTGCCGTTAGCAGGGACACTCACAGGAACAGCCTCTCGCAGCGTTTGCCCCAAATTCAGAGAATCAGAGCCTCGGAATGGTTTGGCTTGGAAGGGGCAGAAAAGATCATCTTGTTCCAACTCCCTGAAAGGGCAGGGATGCCCTCCACTAAACCAGGCTGCTCAGGGCTCCATCCAGCCTGGCCTTGAGCACTTCCAGGGATGAGGCATCCATGAGTTTCTCTGGGCAGGCCCTCCCACCTGCTATGGGGATTTGTTGCTTTGAGGGCTGTGGCCTCTCCACAGGTTTCCTTCAAAAGAAAACAGAGGGAAAAGCTAATAGCAGGGGCCAGGCAGACAGGAGGGGGATCCCACGTGCCTTTTCTCCTTAGGAAATGAGAAAAAAAAGTAAATTACTGAGATTTAGGTTTCCTCTCTGATGATCCACAGCCTCCTGCCTCGCCCAGTACCCCCAGCTCTTATCTCATACCTGCTCTTTCCATCTCGGAGAGTTTGGAAATTCGGCTCCATCTGGTTCTTTCTGATGGAAAGATAGTGTATCACAGGCAAGGCAGGCAGGGCTCTGTTAATTAATGGTAATCCCTTAATCCCAGGGAGATGTGAGAGACTGAGCTGCCCACTGAGTGCACAGAGGTGTCAGACCCAGACCAGGAAAACTGCCCGTCCAACACGGCACCAGAGAAGTTTTCTCCCCTCTGATTATTTATATTTCTATTTTCTATCATTCAACAATTATTTTATTTATCATTCAACAATACTTCAACGAAACACAAGAGTTTTCTTCCTCCACAGTTGGTTGTCTTAATCTGGTGAAACCACTTTTGCTGCCCCCGCCCCCAAAGGAAGAAAAAAAAAAAAGAAAATTATTTCTTTTGCAGTTTTAAGGGGAATTAGAGGTGAAGTTTGCTAGGACAGCTTTTCTTCCCTTCTGCCTTTCCTCCTGGCATCAACATTTTTATTTCAAGAAGAGCCCTGATGCCAAAAAGCACCATTTCACTTGGACAATTTACCATGTTTAATCTGGAACATTCCTCAGTGCTTTCATCCAGTCAATCAAAACTGTTCAGCTCTCAGCTTTGCAACATAAAAATACCTCTTTCCTTTTTTCAAAAAAAAAAATGTTGTTCATGTCAGTTCTTCAATACCAAAAACAAGCAAGAGCAGAAAACATCCAGATTGTGTAATTCCCATGGAAAATTGCATTTGAATGAAAAAAAATTTTCTCCCTAGAATGTTAGTTTTAATTAAAAAAAAAAAGATATATTTTTTTTACTAGTTGTGCTTCTACTGGTGCCTGTGTGTCCTTCTCCAGCAGGAAAGCACCACAACCCAGTCAGTGCATGCCAGGAGGCACAATTGGCCTGTAGGATTAAGGCCACAGTGACACATCCTACATCCTTTACCTCTCCTGTTTCCCACTGGCGCACTCTGAGCTTTCAAAGGCACTGGACCAGCAGGAAACAGCAGGGCAGGGTTTTGATGGCTAAATTTCTTCTGAGTCACCTTCTTCAATTTGCTCAAGGTTTGTTGTGTTCCCTGTTTCTGTGTTTCCCGTTGTCACTCAGCCTTGGCATTGAGGCTCCAAAGGAGTTTGTTGGGTCTGGCACGGGGGGTGAGTTTTAGCCCTGGATTGTGCTGACCTGGAATTCCAAAAGGCTGGGAGATCTCCCCAGCTGGGGAGTGAAGAGCCTTGCCCTGGCTGGATGCTCACACCAGCTCTGTGGGCTGTGAGGAGGTCAAGCAAAGCAGAACATGAAGAGGAGGGTGATTTTCTGCTAAAATTTGTTACCTTGTGATGGGGAGCTCCTCAGGGTGGCTCACACCCTCTCCAAGGATTCTTGAGGGACCTTCTTCACCAGGGTGGTCTGTGCCCTCTGCCAGCATTCCCTACCCCTCCCTGTGCTCCTCAGGAGAGGAGGATCCACCCTGGATCCTCCTGTAAGATTCAGGAGCTTTTACATTTTTTCTCAGCATTAGCAGGGTTGTAGGAAAACCAAAACCTGGCTTGAAATTAAAAATGAAGATCAATACCACCCCTGGTATGTGCCATTAAAAAAACCTGCTGAGTTAAACAGGTACAGCACAATTCCACACACCCAGGAGTGCTATCCCAGGTCTAGTGGAGCCTTTCCCTCCAACACAGGGAAGTCTGACTGTTTCCCCAAATAAATCAGTCTCTGCTTCAAAAATCAGTCTCTGCTGTGAATTCTAGTTGTCTTTGAGGGTCTCTGACCTTCCTTTGCTGCTCAGCTGCATGGAGATAGGATGGGATGGGATGGGACAGGAATGGAACAGAACAAAAGTGAAGCAAAAACCTTGCTAAGGCTGTTTTGTTGAGTGTCTCCAGCTGCTGGGGGATAAAAAGGGATCCCCTTTTGAGCCGCTCTGGGTTAGTTGGGAGCTGCTGGCATGGCAGGAGCTCCTCTTTGCTGGATGTCTGCAGGACGAGCTCCAGCTCTGTAATCAAGGCCAGCATTTACTAACTTTTCCTTTATTTTAAAGGAAACTTCTCCTTTATTTTTTTTTTTCCTGGCTTTCTGCAGCTTTTCTTTCATGGTATAGGGAAAGACTTTGGGAAAGTAGAGCTCATCTTTTCATCAGTTGTTAAGAGAGTCAAAAGCACCAGCTTCCCTTTCTCTTTGGTGCCTGAATTCCCTTATCTGTGGCACTTGCAGCAGCCTTTTGGCTTGTGAAAGCTGCACGTGGGAATGGCTGGGAAGCCACAAAAGGTGCCTGGTGGGAAGCCAGGAAAGATGCCTGCTGAAAAGCATCTTGGCCTGAGCATAGGAGCAGCAGCAATCCTTGAAATGGGAAGGGAAAACCAGCCCTGGTGCTGTGAAGAGTGTTGATGCTCTGTGTGTGTAATGGCTGGGATGTAGATAAAACCCCAGCTGTGTTTAGCTTTAGTTTTAGATTGCTTTGGACGGCTGAACCGGAAAAGGAAAGAAATGAAAAAAGAGCCGTACTTGCATAAAAAAATAGAGATGGATAAGACCTAGGTCATCTACTCAATACTTTCCTGCCACCAGATGATTGTTCCTGGACTCAAATCTCTTCTCTGAGTTGTGGCTGGGAATACATTAACCTTTAAAACAATACTATTAGAATTTTATATATTTTCTTGTAACCAAAATGCTGGAAACCTGGTAAATGTGAAGGGCAGGTCACGTTGAGCGAGTTGTCCCCCAGGAAATTGGATTTCGGGGAGTTTATTCATGAAGGAGCGCTGAGCCTCTTGGGATTCCCTTGGAGGTGGTGCTGACCTGGAGCCCAGCTGGGCAGGCCCTGGGGACTGGGCTCTGTCCTTCCAGGACTTTGTGGCCACCAGGGAAGCCCAGGCAGAGCCAATGGGGTCATTATGACAGCAGTGCTGTGGTTGCATGGGTCCTGCTGCTTGGTGTGTCCACGGGAATCCCAGCTGGAGCTGTAGGGACAGTACGGGGAGTGGAGAAAACGTTGCCTCAAGGCTTGTGGTGGGTTTTTAATCTCTCATGTAGGGCAATTCAAGGGTACTCGGGAGCCGTAGAGCTCCTGTGTGATTTCCACTCCTGTTTCTGTGGCTCTTTCCTGGAACTGGATGGCAGAGAAATCATGGAATGGTTTGGATTGGAAGGGGCCTGAAAGAGCAAAAATTTCCACCTCCCCTGCCATCGGCAGGGACACCTTCCACTATCCCGGGGTGCTTCAAGCCCCAAAGTCCAGCCTGGCCTTTGACACTTCCAGGGATCCAGGGGCAGCCACAGCTGCTCTGGGCATCCTGTGCCAGGGCCTCTCCACCTTCCCAGGGAACAATTCCTGCCCAGTCTCCCATCCAGCCCAGCCCTCTGCCAGTGGGAAGCCATTCCTTGTGTGTCCTGTCCCTCCATATCTTGTGCCCAGTCCCTCTCCAGCTCTCCCGGAGCCCCTTTAGGCACTGGAAAGGCCTCTGAGGTCTCCTCCAGATCCTCCTTGCCTTCTGCAGGTGAGCACCCCCAGATCTCCCAGCCTGGCTCCAGAGCAGAGGGGCTCCAGCCCTGGGAGCAACTCCAGGGCCTCCTCTGGACTGGCTCCAGCAGCTCCTTATCCTTATGTTACTGTTCTTCCTCTCTCTTCATTTCACAGCAGCATGGAAACCAGGAAACTATGTCTCCTTGAGTTTTGTGGGTGCCCAGGAAGTGACTTCAGTAGGAATGATTTGCCTGTGGCTTTCAAAGTGGTGCCCTTAAATTTCCATCATTGTTTTCCCTTGTGTTTCACAGGCAAGCCAGCCAGGACACCAAATTAGAGGAGCTGTGTCTGGTGCCTCTGAGGATTGCTTCCCATCCTCAGCCTCTGCTGCTGAATTCTTGTGTGCTGAGATGGTGCTGCTGTTTTAAGTGGCTGGAAACTTTTTCCAAAGGAAGAGCAGGTCCAGTTTGGAAACAACATCTTTTTTAATCTTCTCTCTTGACTGTTGTCTGCTGCTTTTCTGAGTTATTCAGCAAGTTGCGACACAAAGACACAAAGAGAGATGTACTGTTATTATTGGTGGTTGTTGTTCCCAAGTCTTTATTGATTTTTATGAAAGAAATAATAACAATGTGCATGAGGTATCCAGCTAACAAAAGAGGTCCTGCAGTACTCATCTCGAATTAAATATAGAGAAGCAGAATCCAACTGGGATATTGACAGGCAAATACAAAGCTTTGTGTTTCAGGGTAGTGCTGGAGTAAAAGCAGGGCTCTGCCTTGCCACAGCCCACCTTGATGAGGAGACAGCCAGCATTGTTCTTCTCTACAGCTCCCCAGCAAACATGTCCAAAACATCTCCTGAGGCCAGAAAGGAGGATGTGATCGGCAGGAGGGAGCTGCTCCCTCAGCCTGGGCTTTGGGCTGGTCTGTGATACCTGGGGGAAACTGGGGTGTCCCCAGGGCAGCAGGAGCAGGGTGTGAGCCCATCCCCTGGCAGAGCCTCCAGGTGACTCGGTCAGATTGCTGAGCTCAGGCTCTCAGATGCCTTTCTGCCAAGGGTTTCTGCTTTGCCCAAGTTCCTGGTGTACATCACAGCCAGGCTGGAGGGAGCTTGGAGAAACCTGGGATAGCAGAAAGTGTTCCCTGCCTACAGCAGGGGGCTGGAGCTGGGTGGTCTTAAAGGTCCTTTCCAACTTAAACCACTCCATGATTCCATGTTGAGCTCAGGGCATCTTTTCAGCCACAAGAAGGTTGTGAGGAGGGAAAGCAAAGAGGAAATCTGCTCCTCATGGTTGGTCTGACTTTCTTCCTGCTGGATCAGCTCACCAATTCTGAGTCAAGGGTTGATGCACCCCAAGTAGGGAAGGGTGTGAGGGACCAGCTCTGACACTGCTGCTGATCTGATCCATCCTCTTTATCCATCCCTAGCAGAGGGCTTGGAAAGGCTCTGTCTCCTCCTTTTCTCTTCTTCCCTTCCTGCTGCATGTTCCCACACGTGTCAAGGTGTAACTTACACGAGAGAGATGGTGCTGCTACTGTTCCACCTGAGAACAAGAGCTACCAGACACCACATAAAAAAGTGTCACCGTCTTTGTTGCTGGATTCTCACTCCAAAAATACTCTGATAAGTTCAGCGAGGCTCAGGTAATGTCAGAATTTGTCTCTCCCTTGTACTTTACAAGGAATTCCTTAACACGATATTGAATCACCACCGTATTGAATCACAACCGTATCTCTGCTCTTAAATCATTTCCTCCAGCAAAACATCACCCCACAGAGGAAGTCCTTTCAACGAAGACAAAAAGGAAAGTGCTTATTGGTTCAAAAAGATCCCTCTGTGTGCCAGAGAGAATGGAAGTGTGAGTGCCTCTGGCAATGCCTGCACAGGGCACTTTGTCATCCCGGCACCAGAAGGAGCTGAGCAAACACAAATATTAAACTAAACTAATATTTTCGGCACTTGGCGAATTTTGATTGTCAGCTTGAGGTGCCCGAGGCAGCAAACAGGAATGAGTTGCAGTATCCTTAAGCTTCGGATTCATGGCTGAATTGATGCTCTTTTTCTATTTATTTATAAGTGTGTGTGGCTCTGGGTATTGCTGTTTATCTGTTGTGGGAGGGAGAGATGCTAATGAGGACCCGGCCGGGGTTGCCAAGTCAGGAGGTAAAACAGCAAAACAAACGGGGTTTGGGCTTCAGGATACCTAAATCTACACCAAATTGATGATGTGGCAATTTTCTGCTCAAATGTGATTGGAGAGGGGGCCAAGGACATGCAGGATGACTGGAACAGACTCCACATTTTCCAGATCTCTGTGCTTCAGCATCAGAATCCTTCATCCTACCAAGATGTGGGGCAAGAAAAGGAAAGCTGAGGAAAGGTTGGTCACCAGAAAGTCAAGGCTAATTCCAAGGCCTTTACACAGCTGTGGGATGTAAACCTGTCCTTTTCCTCCATTTGTGCCCCAAACTGGTGCTGCCAGGCTCGACTTTGAGGAGCTGGGATGGTGTTTTCTGGTTGGTTTTGGTTTTTTTTCTCTTGGACAGACACTGAGGAAAATAAACAAGGTTGTCAACCCATGACCTTCTGAAAAAACAGGACCACCTTTCGAGCTCCAAATCATCCTGCTGTTGGTTGAGAGGCACTTTGTGGAGACTGTACCAATTATGTGGGATTTTTCAGAGTGTGGGAGCTGTTATTTTCTTGAGTGAGCGAGGAAGAGGCTGAAGGTACGAGAGGTGATGGACAGCTTTGCAGTTAACCGGGAGTTAAATTGCACTCCCTGAGAACCAAAGACAAGCTCTGTGTGTTGCAGCACATGGGGAGGAGCACTTCCCAGCTCACTGCATGTGGCTTCACAGAGGGAGCTTGTCCAGCACCAGGTTTGTCCGTCTCCCAGGTCATCCTTACGGCAAAATGCAAGAAGCAAGCTCCTTCCTATGGGGAGATTCAAGAAAATTCCCATGTTGTGCACCTTGCACAAAGCTGGTTTAAAAAAAAAAAAAAGAGCTGAAAGACAAAGGGAAAAAGGACAAGAGGTTGTCTCGCTGTTTCTCTTCTCAGCTATCTCTGAGGGTGATTCACCCTCCCCAAATTCCTGGCAATTTCTCTCAGTGACCAGCAGCACTATCTTGTGTTTCTGACTCATAAACTGCTGGAAGCTTCTTTGGCTGAGCTCAGACTGACAAAAACGTAAGCGTTTGGTTCGATCCTGCGTGAAGCTGTTTTGTAGAGGGCCAGGGGCAAGCCAAGAGGGAAAAAGCAGCAGATCTAGTGAAGAAGAGGTAAAGATGAAGGAACAAAAGGTAAAACCCCAAAAAGGAAACCTGTACGTGGATTTTGAGCGATGGAGAGGAAAAGAAGTCGTCTGTTCCGAGGCCAAACAAATGAACAAAATGATGAATGATGCAAAACTCTGAGCTGTGGTTGGTTTCCTATTGTGGCAGTGATATTAGTAATAAAATCAATACCAATACTTAGCTAGGCCTAATAACTACACAGATCAGATTGGATTAGATGGATATTACTTCTCCTAATAACCTGCTTTTGTTCCCATTGCACTCTAGGTATGCACAGGTATCGTGTCTTTTAATTAAAGCAGGGGCTTCAGCACTTTGATTCACTTGTAGTCATAACTGGAAATGGCTGGTCCGTACCCCAGCAATTAAACCTGTCCTGAAGGCTCTTATAAATGAAAATAAAGGCAGATTCCATGGAGAATCCTCTGCCTGACAGCCTTGGCGCTGTGTGTGGCACGTGTGACAACCCAGTGCGAGGCATTGAGAATGGAGGTAATTAAAACCAGGCTTGCCCTGAGCTTTGGACCCCTGCAACCCTCCCAAAAGGGGCTTTGCAGTGATTTTTGGAGGTTCTGACATTAGCTCCCAGGTGAGAGAGGCCAGGCTGGGGGTCACCACTCTCCCAGCTTGGGGTGGTGACCACGTCTCATCTTGGAAACCTTCCTGGCAAACTCCCCGCCTCAACCAGTGCTCCTCCACGAGGAACTCAGAGAAAACAGCATATTTAAAGCAAAAGGCACACTGGGGTTTATTGAGTTTCTTCCAAACAGTTCTACATTCAATCACCCAGAAACTGTCTCCCTGCAGCCAACAGTATCCTTTACTAATGAGTGTATGGAATAGTTGGGCTTGTACATCACAAGTTCTTTACTTTGACTCTGTACCTGCCCTGTGTTGGGGCTCCTCTCTCCTTTTTTTGGGGTGTTTTTGGGCTGCTTTGTGTCAGTGAAAGCATCAGCAAAGGGAGGGGAAGGAAAAAACAAGGGGCGAGGTCACTTTTGGTCTGAAATGAGAAGGATATTCCCATCAAATCCAGGCCCTCTGAGCTGGAGAAAGGGACTTTGGGTTGCTCTCCTGCTCTTCAAGGGGCACCTAGGGGGCTGCTGGGTGTCCCAGACATTTTGGAATTAATTCCAGCCTTGGGAAACTTTGCTACTGCTCTGCAGTGTGCTGGGTGTGGGTGAAGGGATGCTCTAAAAATCTCTCATGGGCATCCCCCTCCAAAATCTGCCTGAGGGGTGTCCCTGCCAAGCAGGGAGACAGGGACCCCACAGCCTCATCCCCCCTGCATCGCTGCTGCCTCGTTTCAGCTGGCCTGGAAGTACTTCCAGCCTAAAAATAAAAAGACAGATTGTCCACTTCAGCTGTAATTACCAGCTGAAAAGAACTGGTGGGGAACAGGAAAGCTAGAGCATGTAGAAGGGAGGACAGAGAAAGAAAAGAAGAAAAGGAGCAAGCCACAAAGAAATGCATTTCATGGTGGGGCTGTATCCATCGTCCCACACCAGGGAGGCTAGACCTGTGACTTCCCTGAGGTGCAGAGGAAGGGCTTCTGTCCTGAATTATCTGTCTGCTCCCAGTTATTCATCCACCCCATTCCTGCATTTCCCAGCAAGCAGGGCTGGCCAGGCTTGCTTACCTTTGTCCTGGGGCCAAGGCAGGCTCTTCTTCAGGAAGCATGGTGCTCTGTGGTGTCCTTGCCTGGTCTTCCATCAGCCCTGGTCTGTGGGAAATGCACATGGAAGAGGGAATTTCCTTTTGTCAGGAATCAGCACTGAAATACACAGGACTGCTGGATCCATAAGAATTTTTTAATTTTTTTTTTTTTTTTTTTTGGGAGGGGGGATGATTCTTTTGCCACCGTCCCCATCCCATATGTGTCCTGATCACTCACGTCCCCGTTTTTCTGCAGTCTTTAAATATCAACCTCCACACCAGCCGGGTCCTATTTGTAGAACTGTGGTCTGGATTATATTTATTTCTTTTTAAGTTTTTAAGTGTATCTGCCTCACTGCCTGCAGGAGCTGATGACCTTTGGGCTGAAGAGGAGGGAAATCCCAGAGGTGCCACCAGCCCCATCCCTTCCCCTTGCTCCGGTGAGTGGGGAGGGATCCTGGGTGTCAGAGGGGGTGGGTGATGAATGAACTGGGAAAACTGGAGCAGCTCAAATGACTTTCCCAGAGTCACTGACATTTCTTGGCACTGCAGCAAGGGCTCAGGAACGAGACCCTGGGGTGATCAGTGGATCAGCAAGGGGAAGGCAGTGTCAGTGTGGCAGGGAGGTTTTGGGGGTTGCCAAATGTGCCCACTCCTGCTCATCTCCGTGAGCCAGGAATGCACCCTGGGACAATCCCCCTTACCACCCTCTGGCTTCCCACCTCCTCCAGCACCCAGGAAGGCTGGAGAGCACATGCAGAAGCCTCTGGATTCTCAGGGAAGCACTGGCCAGCTTGGTAGATGGAGAGCACAGCTTGGTGTGCCCCAAGCCCAAAGCTCGGTGCTCTCCTTTAAATTCCAGCGCTGTCCTGTCGTTGTCAGCTAATGCCCTCTAATGGGTCCATTAAACAGCTCTGTCTTTGCCTTGGCTCCGGCTTCCTCCCTCCCTTCCTCATAATCAGGCAGCCTTACCTGCTCCAGAAGATAGGATTACACTCACTAAATCTGTCTAAATGACAGCGCTGAGCCAGCAGCAGAGACACACTCACCCTTCCCTGGCCAAGCCAGACCCCTGGAAGATCCATCTCTGGCATCCAGCATTCCCTGCAGGAGCGGGGGGTGTCCCCGAGGGCACCTGCCTGTAATTAGAGCAGATTTACAGCAAATACTTCCTCCATCCCTGTGGAGCAAAGGGATCTTTGCTTCCTCTCCACCTAAAGCAAGCCTTGCCAACCTGCTCTCGGCCTCGAGCTTTTCTGCTCTTCCAAACACTCCAGCCCAAATCCTTGCTCACTGCCAGGACAAAATCTTTCACGAGGCGCAGCAGAACAGACACCCATCCCTGGCCCCTCTTTGCCTCTGCGTGGAAGCATCTCTTCAAACACCAGAGGCACAGGGACTGGAATGACTCAAAATCGACTCCTTTTCACCCAGTACTTGGTTGGCTTTCTCTGGAGTTGGGGGAAATTTTTAATAGCACTAACTATTGATAATCTGTCACTGGGAATTTGCTCAGCACTTCGCAGCACCAGTGCTAAAAATACAAGGTCCTGCTCCCCAGAGTGCCTGGAAACATCGAGGGAAAGCAAATTTGGGGAAGTGGTAAGATCACGGAAAGATGTGGAGTTCCAGGGGCACAGCCAGCTGAAGGGGATGCCAGGGACAGGACCAAGCAAGGCTTGTGGGGGACTTGGAGGAGAAAAGAGAGAGAAATGTGGGTCTGCTGGAAGCTCACTGCCTGTACTGAAGAAGCATCATGATTTTGGAGTCCATCACGTGGCCTTGGGTCACGTCATTTGCTTTCCTCTGTTCCCCTTTCCCTGAAGATGGGGAAAAGAGGGCTCTGGGAGCTCTTTGATATCCATGGGTGGAACCACAGTGGTGCCAATTTTGGTTATCAGGAGGAAGGCTAAAGGAAGGTGCAGGTAAGAGGAGCCCCAGACCACGGAGAGATGGAGAAGGGCAAGCACAGCTCCGTGTCCTCAGGCAGACGGGCGTTTGTAGCAGAAGGCGAGGACAGAAATAGCCTTTTAGACAACCTTGCTACAAACTTAAAGTGCATTTAACTCTGTTTCGGTGTCAGTTTTATTTCTGATGACCTCTGATCCAGCAGGCAGGCCTTCATTTTCTCCTGTTGGTGCCGGGCTCCCAGGTTTGCTTTCCCCCCTTGCCTTGCTGCTCTGTGATAATGTCACGCCGAGCTGCTGAAGCCAGCTGCAGTTTTGACAGATGATGTACCAGTTCCCTCAGCTCCAGATCTGACATTTCCACGAGTGCTAAACACACATGCTCACAAATTTTAAAAGGGAAAAGAAACCCCACCACCGCTCTCCCCTGGTTTGTTGGTTTGTTGGTTTGTTGGGGGTGGGTTTTTTTTTTTGTTTTTTTTTTTTTGTGTGTGTGTGTGTGTGTCATTTTGGAGTTGCTGAAAAATGAATGGATCTTGAAATTGAAACCTTCTGTGTAGGGGCGATGGAAGCCACTGTGTGTGATGCTCCTCACCTTGGTGGCAGTGCCATCCATGGCACCTTCACGCCATGCCATGACTTTTCTCCAACATCCATGCCATTAGGCCACTTCCCATTACTCCACGGCTCTGGATTTAGCACACAAAGCTCTAAATATTTCAGGGCTGTGCTGCAAGACACAGCAGCTCCTCCCTCCTTTGCAGCGGAACACAATGGTTTGGGAAAGATGATCCTCTGGAAGATGGGAGGGAGAGCCAACCCCAGAAGGGAGCCTGTACTTGAAGCTTGGTCTCCTGGCAGGGAAAGAACAGGGGAAAAAGGTGGGAAGAACTTTAAAACCATCAGCTGACATTCTTGGAGCTTTCACGCTTTCAGCACAAGAAGCCGAGAGGAATTTTTCCTTTCATGTGGATGGAAGCAGGATCAGGCTATTTATCTTTGATGGAATGCCAAGAAATGGTTGATTGTGTTTAGAAGCAGCAAAAACATGTAATAAATAGTGCTTCCTGCTCTGAGAAATGAGCGAGGAGCCCAGATCTGATAAGTGCCTGCACACATCCTTTCTTTTGTGCTGTGAGTGATGGGACTCCAGCACACACTGAGGATCTTGGGCTGGAGAACACACTGACACTTCTGCCACCTGAAAAGCTGACTAAACTTGCCTTGGAATGTTGCAAAAGGGGAACTGGGAGTTGAAAATGGGAGCAGAGGTCCCATTTCTACAGGGCAGCTCTGGGCAATGCAAAGGACAGTGCTGTGGGTCAGAAGAAAAGCAGCCCCAGCTCTGGGGCTCTCCTAACTTTGGGAAGTCAGCTGATGGAAATCACCTTCAACCAGGGCAGAGAAGAGGTCCAGGCTGCTATTCCTTGTGGGAAAGCATGGGGAAGAGACGCAGTGAGGGTTTGCTGTGGAATCAAGGGCAACTGAAGGAAGAAGGAGAAGGACCTCAGTGAAAGAGAATCCACCTGAATTCAGAGTCATCATCACCCCAGGTTCTGTCTAATGAGGGACTTGTGGGAGCTGAAGCAATGAGAGATTTAGGAGGTTGGTAAAGATGCTGGGTTGAGCTGCTTGATGCCATCTCAGCAAGTGAACACCACTCTTGGGTTTTTGTATAAATATTTTTGATGATGGTTTTCTTTCACAGCTGTTCCACTGACCCGAGAATGTTCAATTCTTTTTCCCCAGACAGAGATTTTGAAGAACTGGTCGTGAGAAGTCTCTTCTGTGTTTTCATTGTTTGTTATTTCTTATCTCTAATATTCTTTCTCCTGACCAGCAGAGCTCTGCACTGCAGGTCAGTTTCAGACACTCTCCCCAACTTCAGGGCAGTGTGTATCTTTTATATTAGAACCCATTCAAGAATTATTTACAATAATTTTCCAATAATTATTATTCATGTTAGAAAGTCAAACTCTAAGCCAATCATAAGTGCCACCTCCACTGCAGAACATGGGGAAGATGAGGAAGAAGGAAGAAGCCCAGAAACCACGAGGTCTTCTCCATCTTGCCTTCACCTGCCTACCATCCTAAAAACTCTATATATCTAAAATTCTCACCCTGTGATACACTATGCACTATGCTACTATCTAACACACACTCTTAAAAACTCTTGCTTCATTCCAGAGCCTAAAAAGCCCTTTTTCCAAGAACAGAGGATAAAAACACTGTTTGTCAGAGACCTTAAAATCCCTTAAAAAAGGCAAAGAAATATTTCTTAGAATTCTCAATTCTCACACACCACCACTGCCTTCCCCTGAATATCTCACACTGAAAATTGGAAGTGCCACATCAGTCCAAAATCCTAAAATTGTTGCCTTCTTTGTGATTATTTCTTTTGTCACAGAGCCGGGGAACAGCTCACCCTGTTCATTTTCCAGCATCCTTGTTCTCCCTACATTTTGCCTGCGTGGGAAACACCAACCTGTGGCATTGCACAGGCAGTCAAGGAATATTTCCCTTTACTAATCGCAGAAATTAATGCTGGCTCGGGCATAAAAGAGGAACAAAGCCAAAGGGTTTGATCTTCCTTGCCCCAGCCGTGGCATTCACCTCCACCTCTCGAACTTTTGGGAGCCGGGCATCCCCTCCTTGTCTCTTTCCCTGCCTGGAATGTGTTTGAACATCAGCGCTGGGGATGCCAGGGGGTGGGTCGGAGGTACCAGCCCCACCCCAGGCAAAGGGACAGGGAGGTGACAGCAGCTCAGGGGACGCCTCCCTGTTTCTCGGAGCGCCAGGGATTCGGGGGAATCGCGTTTGTTTGGGAGGTTTGAACAGAAAGTGGTAACAGATGCACTGTGCAATAAAAACACCAAAACCACCAATTGTGCTTTCAGAGAGAAAAACTGCAGGCCCCGGAGATAAACCCAGGCAGAATTATGGAAAGGCAGCATTTAATAGTTCACCAATCGTGCTTCCAAGGTGTGTTACCCCTAGAGCTGAATTAAATATTGATCTTTTGTTTGTCTGTTTGTTAAAAAAAAAATAAAAAATAAAATAGGCACAAACCCAAGCGTGTCCCACCACCAAAAATTTAAATGCTGGCTGCTGCCCCTCCTGTTTCTCACACCTGGATGAGTGCATCCCCCACTTTTTAGGCTGCCTGGGTCAGTTCTTGTTTGGCAGCCCCTGGCAGCCCCTTCCCAATGGCTCTGCCCAGGGTTTGATCATCCCATTGCTTCCTGGGGCTGTGCTGAGAGCACAGCAAGGGAAATGGGGAATGTTTCTTTGGAGCCTTTTCATCAGGGGTGTCTTTTACCATCCACACCTGAATTTTTGACTAGCACAACTGTAAATCTAGAGAAACTCATGCAATGGAGGGAGGATGGGAAGGTGCAGGAGGTAAAAGGCAGTTCTGGCAGCTTCTTATGCCAACTTCACCTCCAAAAGCTGTAACAGACTTTTGACATTGCATTAATACCACAAATAAAAATAACCATCCCTGAGTGGTCCAGCTCATTTGAGGAGGTGTCAGCTTTGATAATTTTTAGATTTGTATATGGCAGCTTGGAATTCCCTCCAAAGGGCTCTCTATAAAGCCAGATTGTACTGCATTTCATACAAATGCTTTTAGCCCTTTCCTCCCTGATTTGCTTGGACTTTGATTGATATTTCTGTAGAGGACTTTATTTATTTTTTTCCCCTCTTTTTAAGTGCCTGCCTGCGCTGTCTCACAAGTGACTCAGTACTTGATCAATACTGCTGGTGGCTGTTGGTGCAGCCACTGATGGGGAGCTGGAGGAGAATTATTCCAGTGAAAGCCTCTGAGAAAAATCAGTCAGAGAAGGTTGGTGAGTTTGCTTGGCTTAAATCTTCAGTGTTTTTAGGAATGCGGACGGGAAACAGCCAGAAAAAAGGTTTTGGAGAAGGCCAGAGGTACCTAAATCCTCAGCGGAGGGAGTTTATAGTGACAAATCACATTACCAGCATCCCTCTGAAAAAGCATATTCCCGATGCCTCTGCACTTGGCAGCAGGGAATAGCCTGTAAGGACATAAGAAAGGCTTTTCTGGTTCAGCTGAAGAGCACGTCTGTGCTCACCACAAAGGCTGTCCTGACCTCCCAACTGTTTTCCTCTCCAGGGAATCCTGGAGTCTGATGTGATTTCTCTGCCTAGTAACACCCAGCAGATTTTCCTCCCTGCATCCCTCTGTGAGCCCACACAAATCTCTTCTTCCCCAAGATGTAAAACATGCAGGGCAGTGCTGTTGAAATTTGCAGACAGGCATGAGGTGTGACTAGGGGGAGGGAGTCAAAACCTCCTTGGAGGGTCAAATTTCCTTCTATCCTTTTATAGACTCAGGCTGGTTTGAGTTGGAAGGGACCTTAAAGACAGTCTGGTTCTACCCACTGCCAGGCCAGGGACACCTTCTACTGTCCCAGGTTGCTCCAAGCCCTGTCCATCCTAGCCTGGGACACTTCCAGGGATGTGGCTTTTACCTTGGAATGTGCCTTGCTTTCCTCTCATTCCAGCCCTGTGCCGTGGATGCTGTCCTACACACCGTGTGCACCATTCATCTTCCCAACTATGTGCTGTCACACCTTCCAGGAAGGGGCAGATTAAAAAAATTGGTCTGGACAGGGGTTCTTTGTTAAATGGAAACTGTTTTAGTGGAAAAACAGCAGCCTGTGTCCCCCGAGCACTTACAGGCAATGTTTGTGCATTTAAAGGGGGGGGAGAAAAAAGGTGTGGGGCCAAATTTTGGGGAGCCCCTGGCAAAAGCCTTGGCAGCACATGGCCTGTGAAATTGTGTCACCCCTGGGTTATAGCCAGCCCTGAGAAACCTGACAGCCCAGGTGAAACCAGCCAGAAGTGACTTCTCCCATCCTCCTCAGGAGGGAAGATAAATGCCATCAGTCATCGGCTGTCACAGCTTGTACAAGGCACATTTTTCTCTCCCTGGTGCTGAGCTGGAACGGCTCTGGAGGGAGAAGGGAAAGCACAGGGAGGGCGAAGGGGAGCCCTGAATCCTAAACTTCTCCCATCCCTTGGGTGGCTCTGTCAGTGCTGGCAGAAAAATGAGAGTAAAGCTGGGGGAAACAAGGCGTGTGGGCACCCGAGGCAGACAAAGCAGGGAGATAAATGGCTGCAAAAAATCCCCCCGCAAAACCTCCAGAAATTATCCCAGCTGCTCCAAAGCAAGGTGAGGAGAGAACAGTGTGCTGGAAAGGGTCAGAGCAAGGGGAGGGGATTTGAAGCTGCTTTTCACCCAGCTCCCAGGTAGTTTAAAGCTAATGGTGAGGAACAATTCCTGCAAATCAGTTAATTCCAGTCCCCAAAACCAAGGAAATGGTTTCAGTGCAGCAGACAGTGCTGGGCTGGGCAGGAGCAGGCAGGGATGGGGATGTTTACCCCAAGACACAGGTGTGCTTCCTGGGAGCCAAATTCTGATTTGAGTGAGCCTCCCCTGCCTTGAGTTTTGATGGGAGATAAAATTAGGGGACTCCTCTTCCCTGAAACCCTGGTTCTTGCTGCTCAGTGTCTCTGGCAGGGCAAGAGAAGATGATTCTTTCCTCAGCTCCATTCAGACATTGCCTTGGGGATACCTGGCTCCCAAACCTTTTCTGTGTATTTAACAGTCTGAGGGGAACTTTACCCATGGTCTTGTCCAGTCTCTTCTGGAGCCTTTCCTGGCATCCTGTAAGAAGTGGTCTCTCACTCCAGAGTCCTCTGTTCCATGGGAAGTGGTGGAGTCACCAACCCTGGAAGAATTTGAAAGTTGTATAGATGTGGCCCTTGAAGACATGGGTTCCTGCTGGATTTGGCAATGCTGGGGGAATAGTTGGACTTGATCTTGGAGGGTTTTTCCAACCTAAATTACTCTGTGAAGAATCATTTATCCCTTTCCAACAGCATCCCCAAGCCACAGGCTCTGCCAAAACACCTCTGCCCCAGGCAAGGCCCATCCTGGTATTTCTGCTCTCAGCTCACCCCAGGGAAAAAGGGACAAATCCTGCTGAATCCAGGCTGGCTTCAGGTCACGCAGATAAAACTCCACCACCAAACTCTGCTAGGAGCACAGCCTGGCACATAATGCCATGCAAATAACTTGCTAAGGGAATTGAGCTCCCCTCACCTCTGGGAGCTCCTGAACTTGCTGTGACCCGCCATGTCCTCAGGTAAACCAGATATTGGAAATCATTCCCTGCTTCAGAATTTGTTCTTGGGCTTGTTCCGCTCGATAGGTGAACTGTGCAGATTGGCAGCTCCTGGTGACAAAGACCACGGGGTGTTTCCTTCCCCTTCCCAAACATGCCAGCACTCAGTGGGGTGGGATGAGTCCTGGAAGCAGTGGACACACGGGATTACCAGATTTTGGAGCATTTTGAACCTTTGCCTCCTCAAGCAATTAAACTTGGTGTAACACCTGGCTCTGAGGGAGAATGGACCCAGGCAGAGAACGTGGCTCAGATTTAATCTCCCTGTATTGAGTGCACACACATAAATAATTACCTGGGAACTTGCTGCTTCGATCTGCCCCACTGACCAACCTCGGTCATGGCCTGGGAAATTCTCCTCAATGAGGTGATTTGCATAAGATGAGCCAGAGGAGAGGTGCCAAGGAAAAGAATGGTTTTATTTTTATTTTTATTTTTAAACGCATCAGGCAGCATTTGCAGCATTTGCCCAGAGGATATTCAGTTCTGGTATCGCTATTTTCGTGGTGGCTTCTTTGCAGTGATTAATTGAAAGTGCCAGCATCAGGAATCATGGGAACATATGAGAAACCCAGTTTCTCTTTTAAAATAGAAGTTAAGTTTTTTTCCCAGCGCTACAGGGGGAAAAAAAAAAAAAAACCTGGATAAAGGTCATTATTAAAAAGATGCAAGACTCCCCTCTGCTTCTCATCTAATCTCATCCTTTTTCATTCCATTTCTTAAATTGGAGGAGAAGAAACCCTCTCGCTTGAAGTGCACCAGATGGTTGCATATCACCAAAATGGAAAAGCTGGTATCATCCAACCTTTGGGAGCAGATGCCCTGTTTTTCCACACAGGCATGGCAGCCACTACCTTTCCTGTGTCTTTCGAGAGCTTTCCTGGCAAAGCTGGACTCGTGGTTCCCAAACCAGTAAAGTGAGGTGTGAGGACTGGGGAGGATGTCCCCACCCATCGCTTCCCTGGTATATAAACGGAATTTTCCCCCTTCCCACCCAGCAGTCTGGCACTGAGCTGCTCTTGGTCAGGCAGGAGAAAGCCAAGCTTTTCCAAGACAGGGATTTATGTGGGATTAAAGCCACTCAGGTGTTCAAGAAGCTCAGGTTTGGTGCAGCAGGTCCAGTGTGCTGGGGGTCATGCCCACCACATTTTTTTTATCCACTCGCTCGGGAGTCATGGAATTACAGGACTGCTTAGGTTGGGAAAGAGCAAAGCCTGACTCTCACCTGGCTGCATCCTCCTGTCAGGGAGTTGTAGAGAGCAAGAAGGTCCCTCCTGAGCCACCTTTTCTCCAGGCTGAGCCCCCTCAGCTGCTTCTGGAGCTCCAGACCCTTCCCCAGCTCAATTCCAGACATGCTCCAGCCCCTCAGTGTCCTTCCTGAACAGAGGGGCCCAGACCTGAAGTGAGGGTTTGAGGTGCCTCAGCACTGTCCCCCCTCACAGGAGGACAATGTGTGAGGCAACAGCTTGGGGCTGGGATTTCTGGAGAGTCTCTGCCACATCCTTCAACTCAAACCCCTCCATATCCCTCATGATATGTCCACATACCTGCTCTGCTTCATTCCCAGTGATCCATCCCTGCCTCAGCAAGTCACCTCCTCACATCCCCATGGCTTTTCCATCCTCTTCTGTACCTCACCTTACATTTGTTATGTCCTGTGCATCCCTCCCCTCTCCTTCATCCCATTGTTTCAGCCACCCTGGGCTGGATCCCATCCCTGATGGCAAACCCTTCAGAAGCAGAGGGTTTGTAGTTATTTACCAGGGAAAGGATAACAAACGCCATAATTCCGCCCTTTCCCTCCACATTTACCAAATTGATTTTTGAGCTGCTCGCAGTCAGATTGCAATAAATACACTTGAAACCCCCTGCACGTAATGGTTGATGAATTGTAGATCATAATTCAGCCTGGGTTTGGTTTGCTGGCTGCTGCTGGGCCATGCCTGCGTGCCCATGTTTTCCTTTCTCCAGCCCTTCGTCCTGCGCAACTCTCCGGCGGAGGAATAAATTGGGAATTATAGAAGTTCTGCTGACTAAATCTCACTTGTCAGTCGGAAAATTTCATGCTGGGCGTGAAGTTCTTGCAAGGTAAAAAGAAATAAAATATCGACCTGGGTGGGAGCAGCTTTGCTAATCCCCCAGGAGTTTGAGCCTCGGGAAGGAAGAGAGGCTTGGGAAGAAGGAGCATCCACCAGCAGGGCAACACTTCTTGGATGGGGATGATTCCAGGAAAATGACCTTAGCACAAGCCTAACCTTGCAGCCACCATCCCCAAAAACACAGCAGCAAAGGCAGTGGGAGGGGTTGGAGCAGACAGGGAGGTCCCCCTGGGATGCAGAACTCAGCGCAGCACCCAGGCAGGAAAATCCATATCTGCCTCAGACTGATGATCTGTCGGGGGAAGTGGAGCACAGATATTTTTAAAACGTGGGGCCATTAAGCTCTCCAAATGGGCCAGCTCACCTGCTATTTTAACAACACGTTGTGACAACATCTTATTTTATAAGCGGTCCTTTCGGACTTATTAACTCTAAGTTGTCTCATCCCATTAGGAGCGAGGAAAATGCCATCAAGATGACCCCTGAAACTGCTTAATGAGCTTTTATGGGGCACAGGAAATTTAAGCACCAGCCCAGGACTTTGGGGAATCAAAAAAATAATAAAAAAAAAGGATCAGGAGTGCAGGAATTTACTCTGCTTTTCGTTTTCCTGCTCTTCCCTCTGCATGACCTTGTGTTTATTGTGGGGTGGGTGTGTGTGAGTCCGTGAATTTCATCCGGAATCCAGGGACTGTAACATGATGAAGAGGGTGGGAATATTTAAAGTGTCATCCTGGCAACGTGAAGTGTCTGCAATAGTGGCACATCCCCCATTTTATTTTTTTTTTTTTTTTTCCCAAAAACCCTTTCCCTTACAAAATACACCCCCTGGGAGTGTGGCCTTGGTGAGGGGAGAAGCAGTGCCAAGAGAAACGAGGGTGAGGTCATGGAATAGGGAAAACCAACTCAGTCTCGCATCTGGGAATTGGCTGCCAGTATGGAAGAAGAGTGGAAAAAAGGGACTTTGGGGCTTCCCAGCCTATTGCCAGTGGTGGAGACAGACCAGGGATGGGGAGGGGATTGGAAACTCAGCTCTGCACTGGGTTCTTTTTTTCCCCAAACAAGTTTATTTCAGATAATAATAATAATATGGGAACAATAACAGGCTTTGGGAAAAAAAAAACCAAAAAACCTCTCTTGTAATGACACTCTGGGAAGCAGGTGAGTTTTCCCAGAGGATCCTGTGATGCTCCATCCCCACTTTTCAGGGATAACCACATCCACCTGCAGAGGCTTCAGCAACACCAAGGCTAGGATTCCTTCACCTGTGTGAAGGCCCTGCTCTTGGCTCTAAAAGAGCTGGAGCTGCTGGATGTGGGTGCTCAGAGCCTCTTCTGGGCCCTGTGGGATGCACAGGTAGGAGATCCAGCAGTTCTGGAATGTCTGTGAGGGTTGAGTGTCTGTCACAGAGAAGTTTTTCTATAGCTAGTCCTTAAAAAATAATAATAATTTGCTGAGGTTTTTGCTTCTAAGGGTTTATATTTTCCTATGGTGAGCACCTTCTGTTTTTCACCCTTAGGAATGAAAAAGGAAACCTTCCTCCTAGTTCTTGGCAGAGCATTCTCCAAAGTGCTTGTGCTCTGCCTTGCTCCCATTTTATTTATGTTACAATCACAGCAGAGCTTTGCTTGGAAAAACTGAGAAAGTAGCCAAGAAGAATACACACAACTGCCCAGGAGAGATAATCAGTTGTTAAAACATGCCTGCTGCTCTAATTAGAAAGGAAATGGAATTGGGTTTAAAGTGGAATTAACTGAATGCTCTCTTATCCTGTCCATCTCCTCTGCTTGCCCTGCCTTTCTGGACAAATATAATGGAAACAAAAAAAAAAAAAAGAAAGCTGATCTCTGAAACCCCCATGCCCTGATCCAGGGAAAGACATCCCTTCATCCCAAATGTACCTTCAGCTTGAGTACCACCAGTTACAGAGGTTCTTGCAGAGCTCGTGTTTCTCCGCTGCCTTGTACTAATTTTTGGCCCCCAGGGAAGAGGCAGAAGTGGATGGATTGTGCCTAATGGGTGGTTTAAGCTGTTAGGGATGATTTTTTTTGTTTATTAAATCTGAGTTGATCCCATTTGATGTTGTCCCCTTCTCTGAGGGAAGGGTTAAAAGGGTCATTGCTGCTGATATAATGGGGATAGCACCAACAGGCTCCCGTGAGAGGAAGAGCACTGTGGCCTTCAGATCTGTCCCCTTGAGGGGGAAAGGGTGGGAGGGTTCTACTGCTGGCTTTCTCTAGTTCCAACAGATTCCAACAGATCCCAGCCTTCTGCCTGGCTCTCATGACTGGCTCTCAGGAGATCCTTGGCCATAAACGGGCCAATTGCTGGATGGCTAAAAAAATGTACCTTCCACAACCTCTGTGATTTGTACTTCCACAAAACTGTCAGGGGAGCGGAATGCAATCGATGGCTCAGACCTGAAGGCTTCAGTTTAATCTCTGCAAAGATTAATCTCTGAAGAGTCAAAGTTTTCTCTCGTTATCTCTTTTTTTTCCGGTGCCACCACAGCCCCATGCCATCACGCTCAGACAAAATCCTCAGGTAATTTTGTACCTTTGCACTTGTTGTATCATTTCTTTAAATAACACCCCCCCTCCTCATCCCGAGTGTCGGATGCACCAACAAACTCCGACTGAAATCCTGCTCTCTGGTTGAGGGATTGGAAAAAATCAGCAAGAGGGATTGTCTGTTATGGGTTGCCCAGAGCAGCTGTGGCTGCCTCATCCCTGGAAATGTCCAGGGCCAGGTTGGCCAGGGCTTGGAGCACCCTGGGACAGTGGAAGGTGCCCCTGCCCGTGGCATCTTGTTCGGTTAAGCTCTGACATGGCCCAGTCCTTGGATGCAGCATTGTGAAAGGAAATCTCCTTCTCCAGGAGGCTTCTCTGCCCTCTCCAATCTGCACAGCCACAAGGAGTCCACGGTGTAGCAGCTGTGAGGTGGCTGATCTGCACCATTTTGTGGGTTTTTTGACTTGTTTCTGGGTGTTTTAATCTGTTGCAATCAGCTCGCAGGCCTCGCTCCCCTTCTGACCATTTGTTGTGCTGATTGTTTGCCATGAAAATTTGGGCCTGAGCCAGGGAGAGAGGCAGTCTGTAAACCAGCTGGTACCTGGAGCTGGTCAGAGCACTGGGCTGATGCACAGATTATTTTGTTATGACTTATTTTGATCCAGAGCCATGAAGAGGTAAAGGTTTAAAGTTTAAGGGAAGTTATCACTCCCCTTAAAAAAAACCCAAAATCACAAACTCCTCCAAAAAAAACCAAGCTCTACTCATTGACCCAAATGTTAGGCTCCTTCTTCACAGTGAAAAAGTAGTGAATAACTGTTCAATGTGATTTGAGACTTCATATTGGATGGTGGTCCACAGGAGAGGGAGATTTTGGGGTTGTTCCACGAGGAGGTTGGCAGGACCTCAGGCCAGGAGGAAGCATCACTGATAACCCCTGCTTTCATTACCTGGTGGGTGCCAGCTCAGAAAAGACTTGTGGTGTAAAAGAGTGTGAAAACTTGCTCTCAGAGAAACTGGGAGGCAAAAGAAAAAAAATTAACTGGGGTGAAGAAAGGATGTTGGGAAGCTTTTGGGTCTCCCTGTCGCTGTCAGGATGCTCCTGCCTCCCCCAGGTGCAGCTATGGCAGGGGGATGAGCTTCTCCCATTGCTCCGAGGTATTTGGGACATCCATCTGGGAACTTGGACTGCTCAGGACTCCTGCTGTGCAGGACATGGCACAGAATCAGCCTGGGATCACGGTGCTGCTGGGTTAGAAAGAAGTAATAATTCATGTCTCTGTTCCTGGGTCACACTTGAAATTAATGAATGGCTTAGCAAAAAATTGGCCACTTTCCTTTTTATTAATATGGTTTGGACTCTTTCTTTGCCCATGGGTGTCCGAGCACAATTAGGTCATGCATTCAAGCTCTCTTGCAGCCTAGAAAACACAAGGTTTTATTTTGTAGTGAGATGCTCTACTCATCTACTCCTGAAGCAGGGTCTTCAATGCAGGGGCGGGGAAGCAAATGTAGTGAGCAGCCTGTGATAAGAGTGACTGAGACGTGGATATCCATCACTGAGAGGCATAAAACTCCACACCAGGATTTGCAGGGATGTAGTGAAATCATCCCAAAGCATTTGCTGCCTGATGCAGCTCTGGCTTTTGAGTGGTCTTAAAGGGCCAAAAAATGCGAGGCTGTCAGAGAGAGGCAGAAGCGTGGCCCTGATTGTGAGGCAGAGTGGTGAAAGTGGGCTCAGAGCCCTGAGTTTCCTGTTACAGAGGGATGAGAGGAGAGCAGGGGAAGTGGCGTTTCTGTGAGACCGTATTGCAGAGGGGTATTTGGCAGGCATCACATCGGGGGGATTTCTTTGTGGGCAGAGGGATATTAAGGGGAGTTTGGAGCTTTTCCTTTCCTAGGGGACTTTGAGGGAAGTGTGCACGTCAAAAGGAAAAGTCCCACAAAAGCTGCTGTGGCTTGAGCATCACAACCTTCTTGCCACCCACCAGGAACCTCAGGCCACTGTTCCCTCTCCAGCATCACCAATCTCACCCAAATCTCAGTTTGGGGTGTCTGGGGGGATTTTGGATGTTGTGCTGAACCCCCCCCCCGCCCCTCCTGCTTCACCCATGGGGGCTGCGTGCCTGGGTGATGGTGACAGCAGAACAAGAGGGGAAAAAAAAAAAGAAAACTACCTGCACAGGAGGGGAAAATAATCAAGCCGAGGGGAAGGAGAAAACCAACCCAACTTGTCCTCTTATAACGTAAAAGCCCTCCTCCCCTGGAAAGAAATAAAAGCCAGAGCGAAATGAAGGTAAATGCCAGAGGTTTAAGCACCGTGCTGCCGAGAGTGTTTTAAAGGTTACCTTTCAGGGGGTTGGAGAGAGAGCGAGAGAGCGACAGAAAGGGAAGGGGCTGGAGCACTTCCCATTGCGAGGGCCACTCCAGCTCTTAATGGATTTTTATACCCCTGCCTTCTTTTCGTGACATTATTAAAATTGCTTATTTTTAATTTTTTTCCTTCCCCCTTTCTTCATCTGAAGGAAGGGGTTGGAGAGGGGAGCGGGAGGACAGACTCTGTTGCCATGGCAATAACCAGCTGCACATCTGCATGGCTGATTTGGAGCAAAACCCAAAGTTTTGGGCAGTTTTTGAGGAGGAGAGAAAGGAGCTGTCTCTAGGTGCGTGTGCATGCCGGGACAAAAGTCACAGGGTTTAATTACAGGCAGGGGGAGGTGACATTTCCAGCGCTCAGCTGGTGAGGATAGAGAAATGAGGAGCCTGAAGGAAGGTAAACACCTGTGTATAATGGGAATGCTGCATGGCAGAGACCCACTTTGAGGTCCATCTAGCAAATGCCATCCTGTTTCCTACTCAAAAATATGCCAGAGTTCCCCTGGAAGAGTGATTCCAAAGACAGCAGCGGAGAAAGCAGAGTTCTGCTCTGTCTGAAGGGAGGGGAGCAGCCTTCCTCCCATCCCAAATCCAGGAATAGGGGAAAGGCCACACACCACAGCTGCCTGCTGTACTTAGGGATCTTGCTTCCTCCTTCCAGCTCCCCAGCCCTTGCACTGGGTTTGCTTTCTTTAATTTGATTTCCCTGGCAGAAACTCTGTGCCCAGTGGTGCTGGGAATCCCTCGTGGCCGAATGAGCTCCCGATCCCTTACAAGTCCCATTTTCCCCTCCTGTCCAGCTTTTGGGGAGAATCCTACATCAACAAAGCTTTGTTGTCTGCCTGGGTAAACTCCTTGCCTCTCTAAGTGCCTCATCATCAGCTGAGATGAGAGAGGGTCTTGGGGTGCTGGTTTGGCATGACATAACAGCATCCCACAGGCATTCCTGATGGGACACAGGGGTGCCAGCCTGGCCAGGGGCGCTCCAGAGGTGGCAGAACCCCCAGCACCATGGCAATCTCCACCTCTGCAGGCCCTGCTGGGCACCCTGAGCAGGCACTTGCTGGGTGTCAGGTGGCCTCCCTGAGATGAATTATCACCCTGGCAGGGAAGCTGATGTGATTCCAATCCCTGCTGTTCCTATCAGATGCTCCTGGAACCCAGCAGCAGGGCTGGTCTGGCCCTGGGGGAGGTAGGAGGGCACGGTGCTCCAGCACTGAGCTCAATTTTAGCTGCTCTCACCACCCCTGCAGTGAGGGATTTGTGTAAATCACACGTGCAGACACAGGCAGGGGAGGAATGGAGGAATTCCCTTGCACAGGGTGCCCAGGCAGAGCTGGGTCCCTTCCAGTGGGACATGTAGGGCTGCAGACAGCCTCTCCTCTCAACAGCTTTCCTCCATGGAAAGGCTTCAGCAGAAAATCCTCTCGTTCTAATAAAACTATGCAAATCTTCTTAATCCCGAAAGTAGGTGTTTTTTCTCTGATGGGTTTGTTTTTTTGTTTGTTTTTTTGTTTATAATTTTTTTTTTATTTGGAGTTTTTGTTGTTGTTTTCACTACTAAAATCACGGTTTACCCTCGCTGGTATCTAAAAAATCTTTTGTTGGGTTTTACCTCCAGGGTCTAAATGATTTTTTTTTTTTTTTAATTACTTATTGTCTTGTTTCTTTTTGCTCTGATTTAACCAGAAATCCCACCATAAAAAGACACTGGAAACACCAGGGGAAAAGGAGCAAGACCAGCAGTTATTTGGAATATATGGAGCTGACAAAGAAGTTAGGGAGCAACTGA
>CM031862.1:33269114-33291706 GCA_018697195.1 Certhia americana
ATTTGCTTGTGCCAGTGCTGTATATATTTAGGCTGGGATTAATTTGGCCATGCCTCCCCAGCAGCCGCAGACAAGCACCCCAGAGAGCCAGGCCAGCCCTGCAGGGTCCCCAGTGCCCACAGTGACAGCTTAATGTGGCCAGCACTCCATCAGGACCCGTGTTTATTGCTTTGGGTGATAATGCCACTGCAGTGGGAGGGGGTAAAGCCACAGGAGCAAGGGAGAGATGGAGATTTAATTGGATAATTCTCACTGAAGCATCTCCTGGTTAAGCAGCCAGAACCCCACCTGCATCTTTCCATTATTTTGCATGTTAACAAGGCCTGCATCCCAGGAAGTGGCTGGTGGGGCGTGAGGGGTGATTAAAGCTGGCAGCACCACTTCCAGTTATTCTCCAGGGGACAAAAGGATGGAGCTAGATGTTGCTGTTCCCATCCAGCAGCCCTTGGAGAGCTGGGTGCCTGGCTGGGCTCTTCCTTGGCATGCTCACACACAGGCTTGGAGCAAAATGCAGCTGTTGAGGAGCTTGGGCAGCTTTGGTGTCCTCAGGAGCAGACAGCATCCAGCAGCTGGGTGAGGAACGATGGGTGTTGGTGTGGAACTGCCATCAAGGTGAATAAACAGGAGTTTATTTTGCCTTTTCCCCTGCTTTTGACCAATAATAGCACAAAACAGGGTAGTGGAAGCAGAATCAAAGGATCATTCAGGTTGAAAAAGGGACCTTTAAGATCCTCAAGTCCAACCATTCGCCCAGTGCTGCCAAACCCACCAGTAAACCTTGTCCCCAAGGACCACATCCACGAGACTTTTACATCCCTCCAGGGATGGGGAGTCCAGCTCTCCTCTGGCAGCCTGTGCGAGGACTTGATGACCCTTTGGTGAAGAATTCTTTCCTAATATCCAATCTAAACCTCCCCTGGCACAGCTTGAGGCCATTTCCCCTTGTCCAGTCCCTGTTCCCTGGCAGCAGAGCC
Source organism: Certhia americana (assembly GCA_018697195.1). Taxonomy (NCBI): domain Eukaryota; kingdom Metazoa; phylum Chordata; class Aves; order Passeriformes; family Certhiidae; genus Certhia; species Certhia americana. The sequence continues at coordinate 33,270,089 of CM031862.1, forward strand.
CGACCCCCCTGGCTGTCCCCTTCTGTCAGGGAGTTGTGCAGAGCCACAAGGTCTCCCCTGAGCCTCCTTTGCTCCATGCTGAGCCCCTTTCCCAGCTCCCTCAGCCCCTGATGGGGCTCTAGCCCCTTCCCCAGCTCCGTTCCCTTCCCTGGACATGCTCCAGCCCCTCAGTGTCTGTCTTGAAATGAGGAACAACTGAAAATGTCTGGACCTGTTTATTTTGCCCTTCCACCGATCCAAAACAGCCTGAATGGATGGGTTTCTTTCTCCCAAGGCCAGGCTGAGCACAGACATCAGGCTGAGTGGGACGGACTTGCACAAGAGAGTCACAGGAACAGGCTAAAAAAAAAAAAAAAAAAAAAAAACCCTGGAAATTTCTGGAGCATTTCCCATCCCAGACAACCTGACCTTCAACTGGTTGAACTCCCTGCCCCAATTTTATTGGCTGTCAGTGCAAACACAAGGTGGTTGTTCCTGGAAACACTGAGCCATCCCCCAAGCCTTGAGAGAAATTCATGCTGCCCTTGTCCCTCCGAGGAGGTTTCATTCCAAGAGCTTTATTTATCTCAGGAGCATCACACTGCTCTCTGGGAGGCTGCCCTCTGCTTTGACTCTCAGGAAACACGTCCTGAGAGATGTCACTTGGTGGGGAATCAGAAATGTGTTTGTCTGGAAAGCTGCAGAAGCAGGCTGAGGAATCAAGCCCCAGAAAGGTGCAGGAAGATGCCCAGCTCTCCCCAACAGTCCTAAAAGCAGTGGAGAGCCATGGAGGACCCACTTCTGCCACAGGACCCCCCCACAAGTTGGATATTTTCCACACTGGTTGGGGGGGGGGGGGGGGAGATCTGAATAAGAAGCTGACAATCCCCAATTCTTGAAATTACTGTGGGTAGTAAATTAGCAGCAGCAAGTGGAGGCAGGTGACTCAAGCTGACTCAGAAGGAGTCACAGGGAGCATCCCTCTCCCAGAGCCTGGTCACAGTGTGGCTGGAAGCAGCCTCTCACAGGTGTCCTTTAACCAGAGGGGACCTCTCAGAATGCCATCAAATGCCATCAGGTTTGCCCACTTTGGTGCTAAGCCCTGCTCCAAAGGTAATTAAAATTAATGGGCTCCTACAGCCTGGCTCCATCCAGGGTTCAGGTTCCACAGGAGAAGTGCTCACTGCAGGAGCTGCTCCAGGAGCCCAGCTCAGGCTGGGAAGGGGCATTTCCAATCCCTGAGGTCCCCAGCAGACATAGATTTTAGCCAAGGAGCAGGGGTGGAAATAGACACCAGAGACCTCTCAGCAGCACCCACCTGCTCCACAGCCACAAACTCCACTCCAAACCAGGCACCTCCAACCCCCACAGAGAGATGTCAGGCTCTCCAAAACTCCTTAGTGGCTCTTCTTTACATCTCCTGAGCCTGAATTCCAACAGCTGCCACCCTCCTGTGCTTCTCCCCTCTACCCAACTCGGGGCTGTGGGTGCAAACAGAGACCTCGAGCCCCATTTCATTGTGAGGGTGAAAACAGTGAGAACAGTATTAAAGAGAGCTGGAGAGGGTCTTGGGACAAAGGCATGGAGTGACAGGATCAGAGGAAATGGTTCACATGGACAGAGGGCAGGGTTAGATGGGATCTTAGGAAGAAACTCTTCCCTGTGAGGGTGGTGAGGAACTGGTATTGAATTCCCAGAGGAGCTGAGGCTGCCCCATCCTTGGAAGTGTTCAAGGCCAGGCTGAATGGGACTTGGAGCAACCTGGGATAGTGGAAAGTGTCCCTGCCATGGGAAGAAGTTGATCTTCAGGCCCCTTCCAACCCAAGCCATTTTGTGATTCCATGGCTTCAGCCAGGAAGAAGACCAGGAAACATGACTGCAGGCTCATCACGAGTAGTAATGCCCCGGGATGTGTGGCTGGAGACCCTGGCCCCTCCAGCTGTGACCTGCCCAAATCCAGCCTGCCTGGCGGGTCCCCCTGCAGACCCCTGGTGCTGCTGGCAGGTAAAATGCAGGAGGAAGCCAGGCTGTGCCGTGGGGAGCACCACGTGTCACTCATCAAAGGATGTTCCCAGCGCTGGGCAGTGACACACATTGTTGGCAGGGCCAGGCTGAATCAAGAAAAACAAGTGAGATGACACTCAGAGATCAGTAATTCCTCCCCCTCACTCATAACTCTGTCAGCCCTTTCAGCTGGATTGTCAAAATACGTTTGTCACAGAACAATTCCTACTCTTCTTTTATTTTCTATGATTATTTTTTCCTTTCTTTCTGATGCTGGCTGAACTCATCCTTTTGGAACAAAACCCAATATTCATTTCCTCTCTGGGCAGTTGATTTTATTATTGGCTCACCTGTTCCAGCAGTTGAAAAGCTATAATACTGGCTGGGTCTTCAAAATTAAATTCTGCTGGAATTTTTTTTTATTTTTTCTCTCCCCAGCCTCACGTATTCCATGACTGTAGGTTACTGGCAGGGATTTGAAGACTTACTTGGCAAAGGTACTTTCTGTCTGGGACAGGGATGAGCAAAACAGGAAGCCTGTTTCTCTCTAAATCAGCATCTTTCCATAGGTTCAGGCTGTTCCAGAGCCACACAGGCCTTGCTTGTGCCTTGCCCCCATCTTTTCCTGGGGATGAAGTGGAGTTGTGGGCAGTCGCTGAGGTTCTGTTGGGAAAATGAAGCTAAAAGAGGAAAATGTGGGATACTTGGAGGGTTTTTTGAGGGGAGGAAAGCTCCAGCTCACCTTCAGCTCAGCAGCTGGGAGCTCTGCCAGGCTAGGAAGGACTTGGGATGATGCTTGGTCTTGGGCTTCTTCCCAGGTTCCCCAATTCCAGGATGAGTTTTGCCGCTTTGAGGAGGCCAGGATAAGTTCTGCATTCGCCTGCCAGCTTTGCTTATTTTAGCTATTTCTCTTCCCTGCTGGGAGAAGAGAAAGATCTTGAGATAGGGAGGGAGAGATCCATATGTCCCATTGCATCACTATGACCGGTTCTCCCCACCCAGACCCAAAATGCTCCAAGGGCTGCCTGGAGAGCCCCGTGAAGGGCTTGGAAACTCCAGATCAGCCTCTGCTGAATTAAATCCCTCACCTTTCTTCGGGCAGATGATGTTATCTCCGTCCTGCAGCCAGAGGGCAGGAACAGAGCCCTAAATCTCTGCTGACACCAGCTTTCAGCTCCCTGGCAATATTCTCTGCCTCACTTGTCTCGTTTTCCACGCCTGTCTTTTCCGTGCGCTCCCTCGGAGCTGCCTACAACTGCTGAACCAGGTGCCAGGGCCAAGAGCTGACCTCATTGTTTTCCCAGCAGGAAATGGCTCTGCCAACAGCTGGTGTTCTCAGTGCCCTCCTACCCTGGAAGTTCTGTGTCCTGTCCTACCTGGAAGTGCCAGCCACGAGACAGCGCTGGCGGCAGGAGCCAGCGTTTTTACCGGGAGGAATTTTTTTAGCCTGGTGAGGCGTTGCCTTGGGAAGTTTATTCCTTCAGACAGTGCAGTACCTTGGTCTGTCACAGTGAGCACAGGCTGCAGCAGCCAGAGGAGCAGCCCAGCGAACCAGGGATGGCACCAGCCCCACCTCAGTGCATCCCCAGACCACAGGGGATCCAGACCTGCCCGCCTGGGTCAGGGCTGGACACGTGTTAGAGCACGAAAATCAATCACAGCCGAAAATGAGAGGAAGAGGAAGTGTGAAGAAAACCCGGTGGGTGTCAGACGATTCCCTACCCCGAGCCTGCCCTGAGAGGTCTCCCAAATGGAAAACACCCAGGGAGGGGGCTGCTCTGGGGTGCACCCGTGGATTACTGTCCTGGAAAATGGGTGCTTAAGCTGGGGGTGCTGGGTGACGCTGCCACTGCTCCCCGAGCCGCCAGGAAATTCCTCACAGTGAGGAAGGGCCCTGTGCCCACCCTTCCTCCAGGCTGGCATTTCCCCTTTGATCCTCCTGGTAAGCCAGGGGCAGGAGGATGAGGAGCAGTATCAGCTGTTACCTGCTGGCCCTGAAGGTCGGCTGAAGAGGGGTCAGGAGCTGGCAGACACTAATTACCAGCTGCAATCAAGGAGTGGGCAGGACCAGCCTCCTTAGTGGGACTGGGGTGGTCCGGCTTGAGCGTCCAGCCACGGTTTGGGCTGTGCTTCTGTGCCTGCTCACATGGAGCTGGTTCCCAAACCAGCTTGAAACCCAGAAGAAGAGGATAAATCCCAGTGGAGCGCATGCAACACCTGGATTTTAGGATGGGGAGGCTGCAGGAGGCCCCAGGGGATGTGGAGGATGCCAGAGGATGGCTGGCTGGCTGGGAAAACCTCTCTGCCTGCATCTCTGCCCCAGCCTCTGTGCTGCGTCAGGAAACACAAAGCGGTTGCTGACTTTGTGCTGGTCTTTTATCAATCCCCCAGCATCATCCCCCTGCTAAATAAAGACCTCCAGCCTCTCAATACCAGTGCTCCCAGCCTCCCACCCACCCTGCAGAGACCTTGGCTGTGCTGCCAAGGCAGTAGCAGCCAGGATAGGGAGTGAAGACGGGGTGGCAGACGGACCTGGGACTCAGAACGCGCCAGAACAGGTGATTATTTTATTCTTTTGGGGACAGGAGGAAGAAATTGCCATGTGGCACTGCCTGGGTTTACCTGGAGGGTGCAGCTGATGGATAGGAGTGTTTTACTTGCCGCAGGCTGAGCCAGGCAAAGCTCAGGAGAGTTTTTTTCCTGAGCTGCTCCATTAACACAAACAGACAGCAATGCGAGCTGCTGACACCGGGGTTAATTAAATCCATCTCTCCATCAATTCTTATTCAGCTATTATCGATGGTCATTAGATCAGCGACAAAGTGACAAGCAAACAGTAATAGACTCATCTTAACCCTTGTGGTGCTGGAGGAGGGGAAGCGCTGCAGGTGAGTGGGGAGGTGGCTTCTCTGCTCAAATTCTGTCTGCTCTCCCTTAGAGCATCCCACCCGTACTTGAATGAGTCCTCTCGGCAGGCCAGGTCACCAGCCCCACTCTTCCAGCAAGGAGTCTGTGCCTGTGTCCCTCTCTGTCCTTCTCCCACAGCTTCGTGGCCCAAGGTCCAACAACCCCAGAAGGGTTTGGGTTGGAAGGGACTTCTAAGGATTTTCTTGTTCCATCTCTCTGCTGCGGGCAGGGACATCTCCCACTGTCCCAGGTTGCTCCAAGCCACTCCAACCTGGCCTTGGACACTTCCAGGGATGCAAGGGCAGCCACAGCTTCTCTGGGCTACCTGTGCCAGGTCCCTGCAGGGGCTGCACTCTTCCCCAGGGATGCTGGGGACAGCAGATGTGGTTGGTGAATGAAGGCTGAAAGCAGAGAGGTCCCACTGCCATGGCACAGAGAGGGCAGGATGCTCTAAGGCACCTGCACTTTAGTGTTGGTGCCTTGGGTCACAAAATCCCCCTGGTCACAAAATCCCTCTGGCCCAAACTGCCAGGCAGAGCAGTGGGGTGATGCTGCCCTCGGCAGAGACCCACACAACTGCTGTGGCACACCTGAGCCATCAAACAAACCATGGAATAAAAAAACCAGGATAGCTGCACCCGTGGAAGGACTCAGAAGGAGAATAAGGGGATTTTCAGCTCCTGGAGCCGTTCCTTCTTGCAGAAGGCAGAGCTGCTCCCCCCCTGCCCCCCACGCCCGTGTCCTGCAGGCCCTTCCAGTGCCACTCACACTTTCCCAGTCAGGCTGGCGGGGAAAAAGCTGCGGCTGCTGCTGCTCTCCTCCCTCTCCCCCTCTGATTAACAGCTTAAATGAGAACTGAAGGCTGCCCAAGGGCTGCAATACATTTTCACGCTGCTGCCACCGCAGCCAACAAGGCAATGTCCAGCTCCCTTCAAGGTCACTCACAACCTTCAAGTGACTTTCCAGCTCTTGTGTCCCGTGGTTTTAACTCCTGGAGTGAAGAGATGGGGGCTCGCTGGGAGCGCTGGGGCTCGGTGCTGGCTCAAGTGATGGTGGTGGCTTGTGAAATGTCAGCACTAAAATAAACATGTCATTTTGTGCAGGTATATAAACTCATATAGGATTCTTTGTCTGCTTGTAAATCATAGAATCAGTGAATGGTTTGGATTGGAAGGGAACTCAAAGATCATCTAATTCCAACACCCTCCCATGGGCAGGGACACCTTCTACTATCCCAGGTTGCTCCAAGTCCCATCCAACCTGGCCTTGGACACTTCCCGGGATGGATCATCTTCCACCCCTCTGTGCCTGTATTTTACCACCCTCACTGTAAAAATCTTCTTGACTGTGTATAAGGTGACATCCTTACATACAATAAATACATTTTAAAAAGATATTTGTTACCACTTTTCTCCCTCTTACAATCCTCCTTGTTCTTGTGCTGTTGGAATTGGTGTGGCCGTGGCGGTAGGGAAGTGATTTTTTTCTGGAGAAGATGCCTGAAATCCCTCCTTCCAGCCTTTGAGGCAAGGCTTCTGAGCTCTGGCACAAGCGCCCCATCAGTGCTGGCGGGGGCAGTGTGCGTTCTTGCAGGATCGCCTGGGATTCCTGGAAATAGTTAATGGCTCAGTGCTGGTTCATCGCTCTCCAGGACACGCTGCTGCCTGGTCGCCGTTTTTGAGGGAATCAGAGATCTCGGCGGCGCATGCTGCAGATAACTTCCTTTGTGTGGCTCTTTACAGCGGCTTTTAACACCTGCAGAAGCTGCAGCGTGCTCGAGAGCTGGTGTGGAAACAATTTATGCGCTGGTGAAGCTTCCCCTGCCAGAGTCGGGAAATGGGCACGCACGAAGTGAATGCCCGGCGGGAGGGAAAAGGAGGCAGAATGCTGCAAGGTGAACGAGTGACACTCCTCTGCCCCCAAATCCAGCCCTGCTGCTGGAGCAGGACCTCCTGGATAGCATCCCAGCACACGGCAGGGACGATGGAATAGGTGATCTTTAATTGTCCCTTCCAATCCAAACCAGTCTGGGATTCTACATGTCTCTAATCATCCCCCTGTGCACACAGCCAAGGTGGTATTTTATCCTTCTCTTCCTCAGTGAAGGGATACAGGAATATTAGGGAACGTCCTTTATTCCTGAGGCAGGGGGAAAGCAGCACAGAGGGATGAAAGTTGATTGCAGCTCAAGGGCTGATCTGAAGGGGAGAGTGATTGCCCCCCATCTGCACAGCCCCTGATCCAGGAAAGTGCCTGTGTCCAGTGGGGATGCAGCTGAATCCTGAGCACAGCGCTGGGAAAGGGAGGAGGTGTTTGGGTGTGAGCAGGGCACAAACACTGCTGAGCCAAGCCCGAGCTCATCCCTGCTCTGGGAAGGGACCGTGGCTCTGCCCGGCAGCTCAACCCTCACACACGTCCCTCCCCTCCCCAAAAGGGAAATAATTGCCATATTCATTTGTGGAGGGAAATAATTACTTCATTCATTACACAAAGTCAATTTTTGTCCTGGACCAGAGGGAGCCCTGCACTGACAGGGGGAATTTTAAGGAGAGCAAAACTCAGCCTGGCATTTGTATCCTCAATTAAAGGCGAGAAGGAGCCTGCGGTGAGTTGTGGGGGTTTTTCTTTTTCCCTCTGTTTTTTTGCACATCAAATCAGATAACAGCTAAAATGTTCTGGCTTCTCCAGCTCAGGCTGGGGAGGAGAGGAAAGGTCTCCTTTAACTTCATTAGCCGTACTGAAATCAGAAGATGACTGCAGCAGGAGGTCTTTCACTCCCTCATTTCATGGCAGCTGGGTGAGGACTGATGGGCAGATAGGGGCTGCCTGTTGGTCATTTAGGGAGGCCAGAAGAAGCACAGGCAAGTGCCTCACACAGGTGAAACTGTTTATAGGAACTAAAAGGGAAAAGATTTTTAAGAAGCACCAAGGCCAGCATGCTGTGGGAGATGGTGTCTGGTATGGGCCTAGGAATGTGGCTCCTGAGTGGAAAATGAGAGTCCTGGGTGGAGGGGAAAGGGCAGCTGGTATCCTGCAGTGGGAGCACAGGTGGCCTCATAGATAGATTATAAACTGGAGCCTTTGGAATGGCTGCTGAGCTCTGGGATGGCTCCAGCTGAATGTCCAGCACCTCGCTGCAAAAGGAATCCCGTGCTCTGTCTGGATTGCTCTCCACAGTCACCCACTCCCAGAGGGATGCTGGGGGAACTGCTGGCTCACCTGGAGCAGAGGGAAGGGGATGCCTGCACAGGCTAATTGATGTGGGAAAAGAAGCAACTGGAGGTGGTGGTTGGTTGTGTAAATATTTCTGTTCTTCCCTGTCTGCACCACCACGACTGAAGCCGGTGTCGGGGCCGATCTGTGGTTGGAAAATGGATGATATGTTGATGCTAGGGGGTAAATAATTCAGAAGGAGCCATATACATTGTACAGGGCTTTTCTTAAATCTCTGACCTCAACTGGGTAACCTTGAGAGGGGTGTTTAGGGGGTTATTTAGCAGCAATGGGAGCAGGGAGCCCAGGGGGTCTGAGCTGGGCAAACCCCTTTGGATGGGGCTGTGCAGCTCAGCCTGCAACACAGGGAATGTCAGGGAATCCTATAATGGATTTGGCTCAGAAGGGCCCTCACAGGCCATCTACTTTCAACCCAAATATTCCTTAAGGCCCTCCACGTGGCAAACTTTCCCTGCCTCCAAAACCAATTGCAGAATGTAAAGATCAGCCCTGGCTCCATCTTCCTCCCTGCATCCCTCAGAGCATTCCCAGCCTGTGTTTCTCCTGGGCACTGGCTAAATGCACTTCCTGAGCCTCACATAGTCGAGCACAGCACTCTCAGAACGATGGAGAACAGGTTTGCAAAGCTGATTTTTCTCCTCCAGGTTGACTTTTAAGCACCTGGCTTCAGCAAGGAGGTTGTCCTTGTTCGAGGGATCTGAACTGGAGGTTTGGGGCCAGGCTGGGAACAGCAAGCCCCAATCCATGAGCATTTGCACCATGGGGGAAGCTGGGAGCAGCACACAGCCTGGTGAGTGGAAAAGTCCTGCTGGCTCGTAGCTATTTTGAGGTAAGGCATTAATTGAGGACCAGGGGGAAAACAATAAAGCCATCCCCGAAATAGAAGCTGTCAAAATGTCGTTGCTAGGAGTGAAGCTGAGCCCGATTTATGGTGTTTTTTTTTCCTGTTGCAGAGCTTCAAAGCAGCTGTAAGGGGGCCCAGGTTTGGGGGTTTCTTTGCTCCCACCAAACCCAAACTTCCCAAAGATGTCCCCTGTGCCCAGAGCCGGCGCCGGGCAGGCAGCGACAGCCGGGCACGCGTTAGGGCTGATGCTTTTCCCTGACATTTAGAAGATGCCTTCAGGGCCCTTTGCATTTGCTGCTCCAAAGATTTGCTTGTTTATTTTGGAAATTAGCAGCATTCAAGCTTTTTTTATTGAGAAAGCCTCTAAGAAAAAGGTTGGGGTTTTTTTTCACATGGAGGGAGGATTGCCTGGAGGATGGAGGTTCGGCAAGGTTTTGCTTCCAGGATGGGGAGAGAGAGGAGGGATTTTTAAGGAGCAGTTTTGATGTTTCATGTGCAAAAGCAGTGTTAGTGTAGCACTGGGTGTGTGGTTCTGGGAGCAGGACCTCCTGCTGCATCAATCCTGGAACACCAGGCTGGGGCTGGGACCTGGGAATGGTCAGCATCCTACCAGGACTGCCTTCTGTCAGCAGCCCCAAGTGGGAGCAGGGTGCTTTATGCTTCTCCCACCCCACCTTGTTGCTCCATAAAGAAGCATTTCATCGTAAGAAGCAGGATGAACACTAGTGAGGGGAGAAAGGGAGGAAAAAAGCCTGCTCTGCTTCCTGTCCCACCCCTAGCTGGGCACATGTGGTGGCCTGTGAGGGCTGCTGATGTCAGAGCCTCTCCTGCAGAGTCCATTTGGGTTCTTCCCATGCCACAATTTCCAAGGTCCCCTCAGGAAAAGCATTCTCCTTCTACCAGTATTATCTCACAGCACTTGCCATCTTTTTTTTTTCCCTCCATGCAGAAAGCTGCAAATCGAGACCCCGAGGCACCCGCCTAGCGCCAAGACAACTCTGGTATCTCTCTTTTAAAGATATATTTTCCATTTTGCAGTGTTCAAACACCATCTGCTGTTTTGCACGGCGGCGCTTTCACAGGAGGGGAGCGTTTTTAGGTGTAAATTGTTCTTTAAAGTACATATTGACAGTGCTGGAGGCTGGAGAGGCTGGAAAAACTCTGCAGAAAGTGCCACAGCCCTGGTCTGTAATGGCCACCCTCACTGTGGGGGGGCTTCACAGTTGGGTGGGATATTGGGAAGGAATTGTTTTCTGTGAGGGAGGCTCTGGCACAGTGTGCTCGGAGAAGCTGTGGCTGCCCCATGATCCCTGGAAATGTCCAAGGCCATGCTGGACAGGGCTTGGAGCAGCCTGGGATAGTGGAAGGAGTCCCTGCCCACGGCAGGGGGATTGGAATGACCCTTTACAGGTCCCTTGCAACCCAAAGCTTGTAGGATTCCACGAATCAAGGCCAGTATCACCCCAAAACAACCCCTTGGGCTTATAATAATTAACTGACAGTGCTGCCTGGGACATGTAACTTTTGGAAGATCGGGGTTATCCAGAGCAACAAGGCTTCGTTCCAGAGAGGGGAACTCCTGGCAAAAACCAGGATAATGATACCACCCCCCTTGTCTCCCTTTCAAGGCAAGTAAAGCAACAGCAAATACCTGGTGAAGAGACTTAGTCCCTGCTCTGTAGCACTTCAAATACGATTGAAATACTTGCGGCAGCCGGGTGGCTGCTCTCCCATTCCCTGCTCCAGTATCCCTGGGATGCAACAATCCCTGCAGCCCCGTGCTATCCCAGCATTAACTGAGTGTCTCACTGCCAGCTATCACCTTATTTATTTTAGGAGCTGTCATTTGTGTTGGGCCAGGTGTGCCAAGTGGCCCAATTACACCAAAGTCAGGGAGTGGCTCCTGTGGAAAGCGTGAGAGTCAGAGCCAGGCACTGCTTCTTGCCCAGCCTCTCCAGAGGGATGGTCCCGGATCCCCGCATGGTCCAGGCTCAGGCACGCCCCACAGACCGTCCCCAGGGAGGCAAACAATGATTTTCACACGTGATCTTTTATTTCTTTTCTTCCGTTTTTCTATTTTGTCTTCTCTTTTTTGTTTTTGGTCTTTTTCTCCTGCTGCTCCAGGTTCTCGCCGGCAACAACAGCCGCTGTGTTTTGACGAGTTAATAAACATCTCCCCCAGGAGCGAGGGAGCTCCAGCATGCTCTGCTTCACCCGTGTTTTACGTCTGACTAACAGAGTTTGCCGAGCAAGAGGTGTTTTTCTAATCTGAGAACTCGGTGGCTCATGTTTCCCACCTCTCCCTGGAACTGCTGCTCTTCCCTGCTGACACCATGATGCTCCTGTTATCTCCTGGAGGGCAACCCATCGTTGCAGCCAGCCCCCCTCCTCATTTCTGCCACCCCCAATCCCAAGTTACCACTTGGATCCCGTGCCTTGGAGCTGTTTGTCAGTCTCGGAAGTTGAGATACCAGTGTTCATCTTGCTCTGGGATCTACGCACAGGATTCCTGTGCTGACAGGATTCCCTTCCCTGCTGGAAGGGCCACCAAAACCATCACCCACTGCTGCAATGAGCTGCTGCTGAATGCCAGGGCTCTGCACTGCTGACACACCTTGTCTTCCTTCTCCCCAGCACCTCCATTACTGCTCCACCATCACAGAGCCCCATGACGTGTGGGTTTTGTCGGCCTTGCGGACCAAAATCCAAGACTCCTCCATCATTTTCAGACCAGCATGTGAGGAAGGCCTTGGCAACCTGAAGAGCAGGCACAGATGGACACTGCTGCAGAGCCTGCTGTTGCTAGGATGCCCCTCAGGGCTGCATCCACCTGGATCGTGCCTTTTGGCAAGAAGGAACGAGTCCTTGGAAGTGGCATGAGGCAGCCCCAGGAAGGCGGCGCGTGGACCACGGAGCCAAATTGCCAGTTCCGACTTGTAGAACATTATTGCTGGTGAATTATGGATGGTTATTGCACCTCCTGGACAATAAATTATTGAGCTGACATGCTGGATGGAAAGTGAGGAGACGGGGCTGTGCCTATAGCAGGCGGGTCTGGAATGTGGTGTCTTCACAGAGAGTGGGGGAGGATTTTTCCCCTTTTCCTTCCTGAGCAAGAGCATCTCGGCCTGAAGCTGTGAAAACAGCAGAGCCCTGCCTCACCCAGCCACCTGTGAGGGCAGCCCAGCCAAAAATCCCTGGTGAGGGATCCTGAAGAATCCCTGCACTGAGACACGGACAGAAACACCAGAGTCCCCTCTCTGTCTATCCTGTAGCACCATCATAGCTCAGTGATCTCTCCTTGCCCTCAGGGGGATTTGGGGCAGGGTTTATTTAGGTGATTCCATGCTATTTATCTCCCAGGCTGTGCTGGTCCAGCTCTCCTGGCAAGGCATGGCAGGTCTGCTGAGCCCCTTGTCCAACGCTTGTGCTGCCTGCAGCCTTGGGCTTTAGGGACTCCCTGAGGTGGCTGTTCCATCATGTTTAACAGACCTTGACAGACCCGTGTGCCCCTTCAGTTTGCCTAAATGCTTTCTGGGGGCCACTTAGGCCATAGGTCTCCATAGCACCCTGTGGCAATGAGTTCCATAATTTAATCATGGGTGGTGTGGATAAAGCACCGTCTTTTGTTTGGCCCCTAAATCTGCTGCCCGGTAACTCAATTTGGACACTCCTAGTTTCTCTCTTGGAAGAAATGGGGAATTATCACTGCCTCTGCACCTGCTCCACAGCACTGGTGCTTTTACACTGTCCTACTGTGGCTTTTCTTTGCCTCTCCCTTATTCGTCCCTCCTGGCAATTTCCAACTCTCCTGCCAGCCCTGCTTCACACGGAGGATGGAGATGGAAAGGTCCCTGCTTTGCTTCCTGGCTGTGCTGGTCTCCCTTCTCCCCTTCTTTCTTCTCCCCCAGAAGCTTGGGAGAGAAGACCCCACTCCAGGTGCCGACAGCTCCCACTGGAGCAAACCCTGGTCTCAAGGAAAATCCCCAAGGCATTTCCTGGTTGGTTTGGGGCGCTCGCTTCTTCCTGTCAGCTCCCTGTGTGCACGTGTGGAGCTGTTCCCAGCCAGCCCAGCCCGTGACACCAGAAAGGGTTCCAAACATGGGTTACATGGGTTATGGCCACCTCAGGAATCACCCTCTCCTAACCAGGCTTTCCTGGCCCCGAGGGAGCAGCTTTCACCTCCCCCCTCCTGTGGGACACAGATGCTGTGAAGCACCACCCAAGGTGGAGGAGAGGGGTGACACAAGGGTCCAAGAGGACACAGGGGGACAGGGGGGAGGGGTGTTTGTGTCTGCCTCTCCCCATGCCCAGCAGGATTTCCATCGCAGCTCAAGCTGAAGCCAAGGAGACTCGGGAGTCGGGAGAAAAGTGAAGCGCTTTCCCTAATCGAATCACACGCCAGTGTCACTTGTAAAGCTCTGCAAAGCAGAAAGGACTTGGGAGCCACTGAACCACAAACTCCTGCTCCCTCCCCAGTGCCTCCATGGAGATCCTGCCTCTCTTCTCCATCTCTTGCCCATGAGCTCAGTCTGGGAGGGAGCCAGGACTCAAGAGATCCCACCTGCTGCAGGCCCTGCACGCCAGGTATCCCATGGGCTGGAGGAGTTGAGGATATATAAATGGTGTTTCCTTCATCTTGGGGTGTTCTGCCCTCTCTGGTCATGTCCCTGACAGGGAGGGCTCCATGGGCATACAAGATGTCCTGCAAACCAAGGGGGTCTTCTCCATCCTCAGCTTCCATGAAGGTGCTGTTTCTTCTCCTGAGCCTTGCTCAGCTCCCTCAGGAGCCCCTGACAGCCCAGGCATGGAATGTGCCTGCCTATTTGGAGCTGAGGGGCAGGACAGTTCCTTGCCTTCAGCTCCCTCCTCTGAGCTTAAAGAGGTAACCCAGGGAGGCCTGGGGTGGGGTGGGGGAAGGAAGGGAGGGTGCTGGGTGTTTCACCCTCAGAGAGCATGGGAGAAAATCATTGAGGAATCATACAGTCATGGAATGGTTTGGGACTCTAAGGATCACCTTGTTCCCACCCCCTGCCATGGGCAGCGACACCTTCCACTGGACCAGGTTGCTCCAAGCCCCATCCCAACCTGGCCTTGGACACTTCTCAGGGATCCAGGGGCAGCCGCAGTGTCTCTGGGCACCCTGTGCCAGGGCCTCCCTGCTCTCACAGGGCAAGATTTCTATCTTACATCTCCTCTAAATCTCCCCCTCTTTCAATTTCTAACAGTTTCTCCATGTCCTATCACAACCTAGCCAGAAAAGCTGGCCCATGGCAAACCGAGGGGACACGCTGGCTCCATCCAGGTGATCCAGGTGTCTCCCAGCAACAGCCTACCTGTCAAAACACACTGGGCCAGCTGTTTTGCAGAAAAACTTGCTCTGTCCTCTTCCAACCCTTTTCCTGCCCTGACTCTCCCTGCGTTTTACAGAAAAGCAAATTCCCTGTCCTTTTCAGGCAGCATCCAGGACTTCTCCGTGGCAGTAACAGCATCCTTGCAGCAGGTCTGTCAGCAGGAATTTCTGCAGCCTCCTTTGCTGCTCCCAAAGCTCTCAGGTGAGGGAATCGTCAGTAGTAGGAGAAAAAAATGAAATGAACCACGGCTAACTCAGTGTTTACTCTGTGCCTGGTAACAACAAGCTCCCTATTAAAATTCCTCTTTACAAAAAGCAGGGGGAGATTTCAGTCCGGCTGGATTCCTGGAGGAGGGAAGCGGCTTTTTTGCGGGGCAAGAGATGTGGCAGGGTGAGCTGGGGGGGAGGCAATGCCAGGGCACCCAGGCAGCAGCATTCCAGGGAAAGCAGAACTCTCTGCAAGGTTTTTCCATGCTGGGGAAGCCCTTCCCAGTGCCTCGACCCCACGTTATCAGTAGCTTTGCTGTGTGTCCCCTCTTTTTCCCCTGAGCGCTGGTCTTCAGACACTCTCTCCTTCCTAATGCCTAATTAGGTTGGCAGGACTGTTTGTCCTGATAGCACAGCTATGGATAATGCCATGCAAATTGCCTCCAAGACCTCTGAACCCCCAAATGAAAAAGCACCTCTGGCTACCCCTGGCTGCAGCCTTTCCAGCCGACCACGGCTGCAAATAACGTCTGAGGGCTTAAAAGAACAAGCTCTTTAAAAAATAAATAAATAAAATTGTCTTTCTTCCCAATGATTGATTTTTTTTTAATTTTTTTTTTTTTGTACCGCAAAGATGTCTTGAAAACTTGGTGCCAGCAAGCCCAGCCTTAGCCCAGATCACTGAGATATTTAGTGAGGAGCGAAGTCTGAAAGGAAGGGAATCAACAGAGAACGTTTCAGCCCACCTAAGGTCTGCTCTGCCTCCGAAGTTTGTGGGGGAAAAGAAACCCACCCCTCCCATGACGGCACGGTCAGAGCTGAA
The DNA here is from genome assembly GCA_018697195.1 of Certhia americana. Classification (NCBI taxonomy): domain Eukaryota; kingdom Metazoa; phylum Chordata; class Aves; order Passeriformes; family Certhiidae; genus Certhia; species Certhia americana. The sequence continues at coordinate 33,285,440 of CM031862.1, forward strand.
GGGCGCCGTGACCTTGAATCCCAAACAAGTGAGTCTTTGTCTCACCTCCTGATTAAGCTTTGGGAGTTTCCTCTGTTTATTATTCATCCGATTGCCATCTTTTTTTTTAACGCTTTCATGCACTCCCTTCCTCCTGTAGACCCGAATGTCCAGCCCAGCGAGGTCCCGTGCGTGTCACCAGTGGGATGTGCTGCTCCTGCTGCGCCCCTGAGTTGGGAGCAGTCCCTCCTTTGCCTGGTGCAGAATGCCAGCCACCCCGGGTGCCAGGGACCCTTTCCCATGTGCCATCCACTTTCCTTTGGCTGCATCCAGTCCCTCTGGGGCCGGTGACAAGGGCTGGACTCTGCCAGTGCAGCTGAGCCCGGTACAACTCCTCGCACATCGGATCGTCTGCTGGGAGCGGTCCTGCTGCGCCGGGAATTTGATTGACACGTTCATGCCTGGCCATTAGAGGGAAAACGAGGGCTAGTACGTAAACACCTGGGAGGAAAAGCAGCCCTTTGCCTTAATGATAGTTTGTCATGTCATATTTTTCTCAAATTGCGCAACAGGGGTAAGTGAACCCTTCATTTGCATCACTTTAATTCCTATTTTGAATACCAGACTGCCTTAAACGCTGCCCGGTTTAACCCACCCGCTCTCACTCATTTCTACAGAAGGCACTCTCTGCTTCCCAAAGCAGGCACTTTGAAATTCCACTCATCTGGCCTGGCCCAGCTGGAAAACACCTTTTTGTCCTTTGGGTTTATTTTCCCAGAGGTTTTACTCCCAATGCCAGCGCTGCTGGGTTTGGATCAGGTGCATCCCTTCTCCTCGCTGCCCAGCCAGGCTCTTCCCTTACAGCTTCGCTCCCTCGACAGCAACTGGAAATGAGATTTTTTTTTATTTTATTTTATTTTTTCCTCTCTTCATCCTTTTCCGGCACGTCCCACTGCTCTGTAAATACCGGCTGAAGTGCAGCCGAGTGTGGGATGCTCGAGGTAGCACTCAAGGCAGCTGCACCATCAGCGATGTGCAGGTGGCCCAAGCAGCGTGCCACGAGTGCTTCCCGGCTTTTGGGGGTGCCTCTGCCTGAGGGAGAGGCTGGGAGGAGGAACCTGGGCCAGCGGCAAGAGCTCATGACATCTCCGCGAGGCTCTCAGAGGTGGAGTTTCAATTTTTGGGCGGCGGTTTGCGCACGACATCCCGATGGAACAGCTCTTGCGTCCCGTCGGGGTTTTCACTCCGGCGGCCAGGCTGATCCCCGGGAGCAGTCCCGCGGCTGGAGCAGCTCGCCGAGCCCGGGGAGCTCCGGTGCCAAACCCACGGCCCCGGTTTGCACCGGGCTGGCGGCGAGGCGCAGGCTGTAATTACCGCCCGCCTGCCAGGGCACCTTCGCCCCCACTGCCCTACCCCGAGGAGCTGAGCAGCTGCCAGCAATTAAAAGTAGCTAGCAGTTCCCATGCTAGTTTAACCATTTCTGGGGAGTCCGCGGCAGCCCCCTTCTCCCTCAGTGGGGAAGAGGGGATCTTGCTGGCGCTCGGATTACACAGACGCCGCTGCAGCATGTGGCCTTGCTGAATTTGGGGGTCTTTCTCCCCCCCCCCCCCCCCCCCCCCCCAAACCACCTCCTTTCCCCTTTTGTCCCCCCCCCCCCCCCCCCCCCCCCCCCTTCCTCTGCTGAGCCAGGGTGGGGTTTAAACGCATTCTGAGGAGGGACTCACCAGCTGGGAAATTGCAGCCTCACCAAAGCTTGCAAACCCGTGAGTTTGTTTGCAATTCTTTACAAGGAGGGAGATATGGGCATATCATGGAATGGGTTGGGTTGGAAGAGACCTTAAAGATCGTGTAGTTGCAATCCCCTGTCGTGGGCACCTGCCTGTCGTCCACCAGCCCAGAGTGCTCCAAGCCCTGTCCAGCCTGGCCTTGGACATTTCCAGGGATGCAGGGCCAGCCACAGCTTCTCCAGGCACTCTGTGCCAGGGCTTCCTCACCCTCACAGGGAAAAATTCCTCCTAACACCTCCTCTAAATCTCTCTTCTTTCAGCTGAAAACCATTCCCCCTTGTCCTTGTACTATCTGCCCCAGTAAAAAGTCACTCTCCATCCTTTTTATTAGCCCCCTTTAAAACCAAAAGGCCACATATCAAGAAGCAGTTGCAGGATACCTCCCTCAGTGTGTGAATTTTATCTTTTATTATTTGTGTGCATCCGCATCTGTTATTTTTATGGTCCTGCAGGTAATCCTCCGGCCTGGATTTTAATGCCCGTTTTGGGGTGTGTGTGAGAGAGGAAGGGTACAAGACAGAGAGAAACTTTTTATAACAGCGTGTAGTGATAGGACAAGGACAAATGGCTTCAAACTGAAGGGGACACCGAAGGGTTAGATGGGGATGGATATTGGGAAGAAATTAATCCCAGTGAGGGTGGGGAGGCCCTGGCACAGGGTGCCCAGGGAAGCTGTGCCTGCCCCTGGATCCCTGGAAGTGTCTAGGTTGGACAGGGCTTGGAGCAGCCTGGGCCAGTGAAAGGTGCCGCTGCCCATAGCAGGAGATGATCCTGCAGTCCCTTCCAACCCACCCCATTCCTCACAGCTGTGACAAGAGCGCAGCAGGACGCTGCTTTCACGCCTTAAAGAATTTCCGCGGGGGGTTCGGGGGAGGGTGCCCGGCTCCGACCGCGTTGCGCGGCTCCCCCTGGTGCCCGCCGGCCCCCACTGCAGGCGGGGTCCCCCCTCCCTACCCTCGCCGCTGCATCGCGCCGATCCCCCATCCCGCGGGAGTGCGCGCGCACCGCTCCCGGCCACGCGGCTGGCCCCGCGCATACCCGTGCCGGGGGGGCTGGGCGCGGCGAGGCCGATGCGGAACCCGGGCGAGGCTCACGGCAGGGCCCCGCCCCGTCCGCCCCAGGCCCGCCCGCCCGCCCCCCCGGCGCCGGGCAGCCCCGGCAGTGTGGCGAGGCGGGCGGGCATCGCTCGCGCTCCCGGTGCCGCTGCCGATCCGCTGCCGCCGCCTCCATGCCGCCGCCGCCCGGCCCCCGCCGCCTCTCCTTCCCCTCCTCTTCCTCCCTCGTCCTCCCCGCGCTGCTGCTCCTCCGGTGCGCTGGCCGCCGCAGTTAAGGAGGGCAACAAGTTTGGGGGGCTGTGGGGGGGGGGCACCTTCCCCCCAAAACAGTTCGCTGCGGGTTTCAGGTGCCCGTCCTTTGGGACTCCGAGTTCTCTTTTTTGTGTTTTGTTTTTTTTTTTTCTTAATATCAAGGTGGAGGGGTTTGGCGACGTGGGGGAGTTTCTAGGCGGCCTCCGCGCCGTTGCGGGGATGCTCCCGGATGATGATTCTGGCGGGGGATGCGGTTGGCAGCGCCCTCCGGCCGTTGCGGGGATGCTCCGTCCGGGGGGAGTGATGTTCTGGGTGGGTGGTGGCTGGCAGCGCTCCCCGCTCCGGGTGTGTGCTCCCTCCGCGTGGATACGGGCTGGCAGCGCTCCCCGCTTCCCGGGGGGATGCTTCCGGGGGGATGCGGGCTTGCCATCGCCGCTCCCTGCCGCCTCGCCGTTCCGCTCTTATATGTCTCTCCCCTGTATTATACTATATATATATATTTTTTTTTTTTGTTTTTTTTTTTTCTTGCAAAAGCAAAAACAACCCCGCCCCTTTTGTAGTAAAGCGCCGGCCCTGTGATCTCCAGCGGTCCAATAAGTACTATTCAGCCTGGATTTTTTTTTTTTTCCTCCTTTTTAATGTTATTATTAAATCTGTATTTTTACAAGCTGAGCGGTTGATGGCCAGGCAGCCGAGTGGTCTTTTCGTCGCTGTTCAAAGTTTCCTGCGCACCCAATCTTGTGATTGAGATGCACTTAATCCAGCCCTTCCGTTAGCAATCCCTGCATAACGAGAACAGGAGGCACTCTCTCCCTGCTGCCCTCTCATCGTTAGGACTCTGTGATCAAACCAGCCTGTCCGTGTAATATTCTCGCCCACCCCCACCACAAACCCACTCCCACCCCGTGACCTCCTCACACCCGGACTTTGTCCTTTGTCATCCGCCGTCGGTGGCAAAGCAAGCCGCCGCGTTAATTCTCCGGGGTAAAAGGATTTGCTCGAGCGTAGAGCTTGGAAGGGGTCCCTGTGAAGTTTCGATGGCTTTTTTGGGAGGCAGGGAGAGACCATAACCGTGTTGGCAAGGTCGGCATGCCGGCGGGAATTCGGGATCTGCCCGCTCCCCGCATCTCCTGGCGAGGTTTTGATGGACGCGTCGCTGAGCCACGATCGGTCTTGTTAAGGAGTTGAAAAGCGTCTCCTGACAAGCTGATTTTTTTCTAGGAAATGAACCAAGCCATCTTTTCCTGAAGCGTATAAGTGACGGAATTTAGGGAGGGAGTCTCTATAGATAAATTTTTTTTTTTCCGCCTCCGCCGCACCAAGATCCTTGTATTCGTTCGGCAAATGGGAAACAGGCATGGCACTATATTGCCTTATCCAGCAAGGCTGGACGGTCGCGTCACGCAGCGTCCTGCAGCCAAGCACTCTCCTTCTGTGGGAAGGGGAGAGATTTGAGAGCTGGCACTGGTGTCCTCTTGGCTGGGAGGCGTGGCCGGAGCGGGTGGGCAACGGCGTGGGGCCCGGCGCTCGGCACGGCGTTGGGATGCCGAGGGTTTGGGAAGGCTGGATTAGCCAGGCTGATTCAGCCAGGCTGCTGTCGGGTTAGGGTTTATCCGTGGCTCAAGCTTTCTGTGGATGCTGAGGGATACCGCCGTTTTCTTGCCTGGCTCTTTCCTCTTGTTTTTACTGTGCGCCAAGTCATGCAGGGGCTGAAATAAAGCTGGGCAGAGTGAGGGAATGAAGAAGAAAAAAACAAGTTAAACCTGACCCACCTGGCTCTTTGAGTCCGGGGAGCTCGCGTCAAAGCACGCTGTAATCTGGCATATGTATGTGTGTGTGTATATAAAGTTTTAGCTGGAGAGCTATAATTAGTGTTTTCTTCATCCATGGAGTTGGTGTAGATGTGGCATGTGATGTATGGCAAGGACGTCTGCCGTTTTGTTCTAGCCCGTGTGTCTCCCTCCCTTCCCATCCTTGCTGGTTTTTAGGAGTGATGGGGAGAGGCTCAGCCAGAAAACACTTCTTCCTCTTTTAATGAACAACAGATGTACGCTTGCTTGTGTCAGTTTTTGCAGTGTGGGGGCGAAGTTGTGTTTTTGGATGGGTTCAAACTCAGAAAGTCATCTGTCCGACTCACCATCCCCGGATCCGCTGCTGGGGAATCCAGCTCCCAATCATCCCCCACCCCACTGAGCCTGGGGTTTTACCTGCCCGCTGCCACCCAGTCTCATCCTGCTCCCGTGTTCCCCTCTGGGTAGGAGAAAACCATTTGTTTAGTATTTGGAGCTTGCTTGAGCGCCTTTCCCCGCGGGGCGCGAGAGGCTGTAAGAAGGGCGGACCACATTGAAATCCAAGGTGTGCGGCGGTGGGGACTCGGCTGACAATGTGTTTACGGACAGCGTGCCGCTGCCATCCTGGTGGGGCGCATCCTCCTTCATCCTTCTTCCTACCAGCGCAGGAAAACACCCAGTGTGGCAGGGGCATAGCAGCCTGCTGTCCCCCCTCAGCATGAGGACACGGTCATCGGAGGCTGCCTGCCGCTGCGGCCATCATGAGCAGTATGGCTGGGGAAAAGTGCTCCAAGACCTTTTTGCCTGCAAAATCCTGCCCTTTGGACTTGGAGGCTTGAGGACGGGTGTGTGGAAGTGATTCTGCTTGGGGTTTGTTGTCTCTTTCTCCTTCAGCTGCTCTCGTTGCCTGCAGTCTTCTCTTTGAGCGTGCTTATCCTGTTGCCTTTCGCAGCGGAGCGAAAACACTGAGCAACAACAAAAAAAAGGAGGAAATGGAAAACACTTCTTTAGAAAGGGCAAAAGAATTGCTTGGAAATGGAGTTGTGGGGGCCGGGAGGAAATCCAAGCTTGCATTATTCTCTGCTTAGCAAAACCACAGCTGCCCTGTAGGAGCTTGGAGGGTTCAGCTGTGTCCTTCATCTCTGTATAGTCCCGTGGGTCCCTTTGGTGCCTCTATAGGCTGGTTCCCTTTCCATCCCTTCCTACGAACAGGAATTATATACATACAAAATCCATAGGCACAGATCCTGTTGATGGGTCAGTTTTAAGTGGCCAGGTTCTGCGGGATCTCTGTTTTTTCCTTCCTTTTCTAGCAGTGGCATCCCCATGGCTTTTTCCCTCCCGACTCATTTGCGGCCGGTGGGCATCACCTGGCAGCCCTGTGGGGTTTGGGGAGGTCCCTGA
>CM031862.1:33297633-33318776 GCA_018697195.1 Certhia americana
CCCCCCCCCCCTTTTTTTTTTCTTTTTTTCTTTTTTTTTAGTTTTTATTGGGCTCACCACCTCTGCTGAGGGAAAGGCAGAGCAAGCCCTGAGATCAAACGCCAGCCAGGCTGGGAAAAGCTGGCTGAAGCCACGCTGGAAAACGAGGAAAGGGAAGGGAAGCAGGAATTATTTAGCACGGGGCTTGCTCCAGCGTGTCCTGCACTCTGCCTTTAATCTCCTGCGAGTCCCTCCCTGCCGCAGCCCGGCCCCACTCGGGTCTCCTCTGCTCCCTCCTGCCTTGGGTGGCTTCTCCCACTCTTAGGGAGGCTGTTCCCTGTTTCAGAGGGTTCCCCCAGACCCACGCAGGGATGATGTAGCTGGGCTGGGTTTGCAGTGAAACACCCGGGCTGGTGTTTCACTGGACCTCTTCCCCTGCCTGGTGTGACTGGGGGGTGTTGAAGCTGAAGGCTCCAAACCCAACGCGTGATGGTTGGGGATGTGTCATGGGTATATCTGGTCAAGGGACAGCAGTGACAAGTTTGGCTCCCCGTGTTTCTGCAGGCAGCCCGATCTTCCTCCGCAGAGAAATTCAGGTGGGGAAAGGCAAGAAGGATGGAAGCAAAGCAAGCCCCATCTCACCACCATGCAGGGTGTTCTATAGCCTGAGAGGGAAAAAAATGTGTTTGTCCGGTGTGTGAACTCTGCTTCTCACCTTTCCATGGGCTTTGCCAGGCCCCTTCCCTTGCCTGCCTGGCTGCAGCATCCGTGGAAGCCTCGGTGTCTTCTCTCCTCGTGTTTCAGCCCCTCTCCACTGGGGATTGATAGCCAAGCTCTCACTTGTTTAGGTGCTGGGAAACATCCCCCTTTCAGCTAATTCCTTGCTGCAGGGAGGAGGCATTACCAGGTTCCAAGCCTTGGGAATGGCTGTGAAACCACATGGGGTACAAGCATGCGGATGGCAGACATGGCAGTGACACTGGAGTCCCAAAAGTGGACTGTGACCACAGCGCTTGAGTTTTTCCAAGTGAAATATAAATCAGGAGCTGCATCCCACAAGTCTGCCATGCATAGCTTGACTTGGGTGGATGTAGCTGACATAGTCCCCCAGCGTTTAAAAATCAAATGCTTTTGAGTTATTTTTCCCTTTGGCTTTGCTTGCTGTGTAAGTTTAAGGCAGTGCTGGTGTGTTTTGCTGTTTGTTGTAGTTTTTTAAACCCTAGGAGATGAAGGGCACAAGTTGAGACACTTATTACTTATATTATTGCTATTATTATTAAGAGTAATAATATACCTGGTTATACAAGAAGAAAAGTAAGCAGAGCTTTTCTCTTCTGGAATTCAAGGTCTGGGCTGTCCCTTTCTCCAGGGAAGCAAGTCCCTTCAGGAAAGGAAAAAGACCCTGTGGATTTGGGGAGCATTTTTGTGGGGCTCTCCCTTGGCCGCACAAGTCCATGGTACCTGTGTACACACACATACAGCACAGCTGCCCTCGCTTCTCTCCCCAGCTCATTCCCACACCTTATGGGGATAATAAAGGAGGAGGAAAAGGGCTGGTTTGTACCACAAGTGTTCCCTTCCCAGCTGGAATACCCAGGGCTGTGAGTACAGGCTCTCAGCGCAGTCAGTACAACGCCCTCGTGGAGCCAGACACAAAAGTCAGATCCCGGCATCTCTCCTGCTTCCGGGGGGTCCCGCTGGTGTGGTTTCCATAAAGACCCCGTGAATAACCTTTGCTGCCCCCCAGCTCCCCTCCTTCACAGGCCTGCACCCAGTGTGAAAGCTGAGGGATTGTTTCCCTTTGAAAGAGCGTGGAAAATCTCATTTTGAGACGTTTAACGCGTATTAGATCCATCTGCCTCCCTCTCGAGTGGGGGCCACCACAGGAGGAGAGACGAGGCCATCCCAGTGCGGATGGGTGGGCTCTGCAGGAATGATGCTGTGGGCATCAGCTGAGGGTCCGTGCAGGTGGATAGTATGGAATGCCAGGAGGAGGTGTGGGGAGTGGAAAAAAAGCTTTCACAGGGGCGGAGAAATACTCTTGGAGCTGATGTTGCTGCATGTGACATCATTTTTGGGTGCTTTGTCTTGGTCCTAGGGATGAGTTTCAGCACACCTTGTTGTGTTGAACCAAAGGCTGCCCAGGTGCAGGTAAAATGTGCATGAGAGGGTTGGAGTGCAGGATGGGAAATGGGGAGTGCTCCTTCCTGGAAGGCATGATGATGCTCCTCCCTGTTGGAGCTCTGTGGAGACGGACGTGGTGACTCTTACATGATGGGAGGTGAGGGCACAGCTGAGGTGACAGCAAGGTTCTCTGCACCCAGCCTTTGTCCTGCTGTTGCTTTGTGAGTCTCTCCTTTCGTGGGGTGCCTCTCATCCCTGGGAGCCACCACTGTCACGGAAGTGACCCCTGCTTGCCCCTTTTCTCGCCACGCCAACAGCATTTAAATGTCTCTACAGGGCCCATTTCAGCACTCAGACAAGGAGCAGTTTGGGCTGCCCACCTTTGGGTGGGCTCCTGGGTGTACTTGCACCTCCTGGGGCAGTGGCAGGACGGATGGGACGGGACGGGACGGGACATTTCCAGCCAAATCCAGGCTTCCCAGCTGGGTGGCTTCTGGAGGCGGGAGGCTATTAAAAGGGTTGTGTTGCATTGTGCAGCGTGGGAGTTTTCCTCAGGCAGGAGGTTGCAGAGCCCAGAAATTCCTCGGGACAGATTGAAGTGGGAGAAGGGACACGCCTGGGATGCAGCCTTGCTGTCAGCAGCGTCCTCAGTGCTTTCCAGGCTGTGAGGTTCAGGGCACACGTGAGGGTATCCACAGCAGTGGCTGAAGGCACCAAGGGGAAGATTTTGTTTCACTGACCCTCCAGTGGACTCAGGTGATGTCTGGGAAACTGTAATTCTTTCTGACTGCTATTTGGAGGACTGGGAACAATTGGGATGGAGGGCAATCCCACGGCCAGCAAGGTGATGTTCAGTGAAATTGTGAACTCAGTGATCCTGGAGGTGTTTTTTAACTTTTGTGATTTGTACCAGGGCTTTGGAGGGTATTACGGAGATGGATGAACCAAAGTCCTTCCACTGGGTTGATGGGCTCTGCCTCCCTGCCATCTTCAGGGGGTCTGGTTCCCCCTCTTGTGGTCTGTGAGGAGGGGCTGCCCTCCCCCCATCACCATCCTACGCCATCACCCGGCTGCGTTATTGGCTCCATCTGTTTGGGTTGGCTTGCAGAACAGAAGGGAGGGTGTTTTCCAGCAGCCAGAAAGTGGTTGCTATTTAAAACGACCGAAGAAAAATAAAATAAAAAAAAATGTGGCCTTGCTGCTTGCTTTTCATCCGTGGAGCCGAACAAGCGTCCCCACCCTCACCTGGAGGGACATCTCTGAGGGCTTTGCAGGGCCCTGCAAGCCAAGGTGGTAATTAGTGCTGGCCATGAGGGTGGATGCTGCAGTGTGGCCATGCTGTGCTGTCTGCCGTGGTCTGGCTGTGGGATCCCAGCACCTCCCTCCACCCCTGTTTATCCCAAACAGGCTGGGGGTGCAGCCTCTGCCTCCCCACTGCCAGGGCTGGTTTGGCAGTTGCTGGATGGTGCTACGGTGTTTCTGTACTGGAATGCTACTTTTGGGGGTTTTTCTTTCCCCCTTTTGACACATGTGAAATGTAGAGACAGGCTTAAAATGAAAGCATGGCTCCCAGAGTCCAATTACACAGCAATTAAAAGTGGTCTGGGTCACTGTGCTGGAGACGGGGTTCATGGAAGGGTTTTCTCTTCCAGCTTATCTTGGAGAAGCTTAAATGTCCTGTCTCTTCTGCTGTCTGGACCCTGGCTGGGGGACATCTTCACAGAGTGGGTCAAGCATTGCTGGAAATCTGAATTAGGCTGGGATTAAACTGTTCCCAGTGCTGCCAGCTCCTCACTGGGCTTGTGGCATCCCTGTGCTTGCTCCATGGGGGTCTCCTCTGAGTTCCATCAGTCTGTGTTTTGGGGATAAGCATTTGGTAATGTGGTGTCACTGCTGGGTGCACGCCTGACTCCGTTGTCATTCCTGGGGCCGCCCTGGGCTGGAAAAAAGAAGAGGGGCTTCCCTGCCACGTCTATCCAAGCGCGTCCCCCAGGCCTGCAGTTCCTCCTGTCCTCCCCCAGTCTTTCAGAGGAGATGCTGACTCAGTAGTGGAAGCAGGTTTTCCTGCAGGATGTCTGATTCCCCTTGCGCATCATTTTGGCTGCTTTTCTGCAGTCAGAGCCTTGCAAATGCCTCCTCCTGCGCTCCGGCGTCGGCACTAACGGGATTTGTTACAGGAGAGGGGATTTGGCTGCGGAGCTGCTTGGGTGACTGGGATCCTGAGTGTGATGAAGTGGGGTGTGGGCTGCCAAGGGCTATAAAACTGTTTTCCTCCCCTTTTTCATTCCTCCTTTTCTTTTTTTCTTTTTTTTTTTTTTTTTTTTTTCTGTTCCATGTGCGTCTATGCTTGATGGTTTGCTACTGGTGAATGACTGGGTTTGGATTTCAGGACTTACAGCCTGGTGGCTAATCCCTATCCTGGCTTGTGGATCCTTTGGATAGCCTGATATACATAAAATATATATCATATCTGTGTGTGTATATATATAAAAAACAAGGAGTCAAGGCACATATTTCATGTTTCTAAAATTTATACACCAAGATAAAAATGCTGGCTGTGCCCAAAGCTGGAAAAGCAAGATCCAAAAGCTGGGAGGAGGGTTGGGTTCTGCTTGGGCTGAACAGTGACTAACCAGAGCTGAGCTTTTAAAACAAATGCTTGGGATAAACTGGTTATGCAAACTGGGGCGAATTGGGCAGGTTCCTTTGTAGTTTATGGCAAAACCCCGGGAGTCTGGGGCGTGTTGGGGCCGGTCCTGCCGGGGATGGAAAAACGCACGCGCCGGCTTTGCCGATGGGGTCGCAGCCGACAGGGCAGGATCCCGAGGGATGAGGAGCAGGGAAAGCCTCAGGTTACTGCAGAGCCTCCTCTGTTCAGCTAAAACCTTGAGTAACACCAGTCCTAAACGCAGAGCAGGTCAAAAATAGATGACTTTTTTTTTCTTTTTTTTTTCTTTTTGAAGTGTGGTTTTTTAATATCTGCTAAGAGGAATCCGTGCTGTGCTTGGCTCCAAGAAGCTGTCAGGCTTGCTGGTCCTGTGCTGCCGAAAAAGCTCCAATTGGGAGGATTTGGGGCTTTTTTTTTGCCTCGGACGTGGCCGGGAGGCTGGTGTGGGACACACAGGCGTGCCAGCAATGCTCGGCATGCCTTGGGAAGGCAGCCGGGCTCGCAGACCACAAGGCTTCTGGTTTCCATCACAGCCGCCGCTGTTTTGGCCAGGGGCATCCATCCATCCATCCATCCATCCATCCATCCATCCATCCATCCATCCCTCCCAGGCTCCGCTGGGCTCTCCCCAGTGCAGTGCTTTGAGGACACTGGGAGGAAGAAGAGAGTATGAGAGCCCTGGTGGTTTTTAACTCCACCCAGCCCCGTGCTAGGCTGGGAGAAAGGGATGCTGCTTTTGGTCAGCAGAGAATGAGATCACAGAGAATCCCACTTGCCGCTTCCTGCTGGATTGGGCTTCTGGGCTCAGGCAAAGGCTGTCGTAGTCGTTTGAGGGGAAAAGCCTGGCTGATGGAGGAAGCAGCAAAATTCAATGAACAACTGCCCCAACAGGAAAATAAAAGATGGTTTTTTTGCAGGCAGGGAGGGGAGAAGAGAAGGTGAAGCTGCTGCTCATTCCTGAATATCCTCTGAGCACTGCTGGACCCGTTTGCCATTCCTGCATCCTCAAGGATGCTGTTCCTGGCTTTTGCAGAGGGATGAGGTTGGATGTGGGAGTCCAGTGGCCCCGGGCTGGCTGGGGAAGGAAAAAGCTTCCCTTGTAGAGCGAATTCTTGTTGTGCTGCTCCCCCCCTCCACCCCTTTCCATCTCCACATCACCATGACACGCTGGCTCTGTTTTCCTCAGTATTTATGGCCTGGCTGGAAGGGGACGCAGCAGATCTAGCCGGGTTGTTAATGACCCCTGCATGAAACAGCAAAGCCCACTTAGCGGTCTCGGCCGAGGGGTTTTACTGCAGCCTCGTCTCCTTCCCTTGGAGAGGGATGGGAAGGGCTGTCGGCACCATTCCTCGCTGGGAGAGAAAAAGGGCTCGGGTTTGTGTGCCACGGGGAGGCGGGGGAAGGAAGGAGTCTGTGGAAAGTTTGGAGGGGGGGGGAGAATGCAAACCATATGTTTTGCCGAGGGTCGAGTTGCAGAGCTAAAACCAGCAGGGAAGCCAAAGGAGCCGGAATCCTGCAGTTTGGCTGGGCTTTGCATCCCAGTAGGTGTGTGGGGGGATCCAGCGTGGCCTACTGAAGCATGATTTTATAAAATGAACCCTCCCTAAAAGGTGATTTGGGTCCCTTCCCTGGCACTCTGCCGTCCTGTGTGTTTAGGAGTGGGGTCCAGGGCTGTTTCCAAGCCTTGGGGTTCCTCTAAATAAACAACAGGGATGCTGGGAAGAAGCTTGTCTGGGTTGTCCCAAGTTCATGGTGTTTGCAAGTTTGATAGGAAGTCAAAGGATGAAGTTTTTGCCAGAAGGGGAGTGCCTGCAGCTCACTGGAAAAGCAAGGGTGATGTACCCTGCATCAGGGCTGTCCTTGTGGTCTCTTTCCAGCTACAGAGAGGAAAGTCAGAGAATAAGTGGAAAAAGTTATGTGCAGGCAGCTCATAGAGTTGTGCAGACATCAGACCTGAGCGCTCTGAGCTGGGTGAAAGTGCTTTCCAAAAGAAACCCAAAAGAAGGAGAAGCACCGAGTTCTCCCAGTGAACGTTTTTTAGCTGGGAGACATCTTTTGTTCCCTAAACTGAAGGCATGGAGACAATATCTGATTCCCCGGCCGGCTCCACGGGGCTGTTTGCAACCTGTCAGCTTGGAAACCATCTGCTCACAGCCCGTGGGGACTGAGCTGTATGTGGGACACAGAGGGGGAAGGAGGCACTGCCATGACCCCCGGGGGATCCAGCCCCTCTGGACCACCTCATCCCCTGTCCAAAGAGAAGCTCTTGTGCCTAAAATGCCAAAAATCCCCACGCATTTATCTTTGGGTTTGCTGGATTATTTCTTTCTTTTTGTTGCTTGTTTGTTTGGGTGTGTGGAGAGGGGGGGGTTGTTTCTTTTTTTGGCTTCATTTCCTAAAAAAAAAAAAAAAAAAAAAAAAATTGAGATTTTTTTTTTTTTTTAGCCGCCATGCTGTTTGTATGTCTGCATCCCTCTCCCTCTGACTCAGAAGTAGATGTCTCGTAATTAAGTGCCTGCCTGATTAGGAAATTAGCAATAAAGTTTTTATCTAGGCTGGTCGGCCAGTGAGGGGGATCTATTAATATCCCACTGAAGAAAAAAGAAAAAAAAAGCAAAAAAGCAAACCCAAAACATCAATACCATAACACTTGCCACCTACTATTGGGGAACACAAATGCCATGTGGGAGGAGTATTTGGAGCAGCAGATCCATAAGAAAACAGGGTCTGCTCTGCTGCTTGGAGGACCACGGTGTATGAGCAGAGATGGAGAACCTCGAAATAAATGAAGGGCTGAGAAAAATGCTGGGAAAAAAACCTTAGGCAAGGTGAGAGAAGCGCTGAAGGCCACTCTCAGGGCATGGCAAAAGGCACTTGTTGGCAGGTGGCCTTTATTTGAAGGAAATGATCCTTTGCTAATGATGTTTGAGATGGAAGGGGAGGCAGGAGAAGAGCATCCCACACCTGGGACAGCAGGGAGAGGCAGGGAAGCTTCCCTCCAGCTCTGGAAGAAGTCACTTGGCCTGTTGTATGTGGGGCATTGATGTCAACCACGGGGTCTACAGGTTGGAGGAGTTTGGGTTATTGTAGACTTCTGGGCCAGGATTATCCCGCAGCTTTGGCTTTCCATGTTTTTGGGGAGCAGCAGTTCCTGGCCCCTCTGAAAATTCAGCACCAAAGGGGTGAAGATGGTGGGGGGAAGAGCATCTTCCACTGAGATGGTTTCAGCTGCTTCTGCAGGTCCTCAGGGTGTCCCCCAGGGTTTGATCTGGCTGGTGTTTGTCTCTTGGTCACTGCCACAACAAACGTGGCTCTTACCTGCCTGGTTTGTCCCAGCTGAGCTGCCGAGGAGATGCTTTAATCCAAGATGAACCTGAGGGAGGACTGAGGTCACTTGGGTGATGAAATGATTCCTTGCCCTATTGCAGACTCCCCTGGGTTTTAAAACACGTTATTTGCTCTTGAAACACATATTTTGCTCTTAATACAGTGCAGGAGATGGCTTGGAAAACCAGGAAGAGGTTCTCAAGGAGCTGGTGGAAATGAGAACCTGGAGCTAGGAAAGCTGAAGTGTGCTTTCTTCCAGCACCAGGATGTTTATTCCAGATAATGCAGAGAGATGGCATCTCTTTTGATTAAAAAAAAAAAAAAAAAAAAAAAAAAAAAAAAAAGAAAAGAGAAACAACCTCTATTTTGAGACTGCTGAGAAAGTGACTGCCCCTTGTGATGTTTCACAGCTGAGATCATTTCTGGCTGAGTGAATCCACTCTGGAGGTTTTAGGCTGAATTTTTATGGAGTGTGGGGCAGGGTAAATCTCAATCACTTCGGACCAAAATAAAAATACAATAAAGCTGTGAAGATGCATCAGTGGAGAGAAGACTTTCAGGCACTTTTGGGGTGAACTGTGGTCTGGAGCTGTTCTGCTGTGAGGGAAAACAAGAAACGAGCATTTGCTGAGAGCACAGTAGGAAAAGCTGGAAGGAATTACTCTTCTTTTCAGAAATAGGTGATGGACATCATTTTGGGAGAGACTGAATTTCACAAGGGCTTATTCAGGATCAAACTCAGTCTGTTCCCTGTACTGCAGACTATGGGAGAAGAAATTAAGTCCAAGGCAAAGCAGGCTGCCTGTGGGAGGGACTGAGGCTCAGAGCAGGGCTTTAATTTTGGCGGTGCAGCAGTGTAATAGTGTTGTTTATAAGCTTCTCTTGCCACATGAAAGCAACTTTGCATTATCCTGGTTGGCCCTAAAAGCAGGGAAGCAGCCAGAAGAGGCTTGATTACAGAGCAGCAGCTCTTTCTTCCCATCACTACAAAAGAATAGACAATAGAAACCGGGATCCAGTTTTAGCTCCAGTAATGCAATGCCCTCCTTTTGGTGGTCATGTCACATGCTGCCTGAGTAATTCCCATCCTTGTTTTGCCTGGAAAACCAGCCTTGAAGGGAGGGAAGGAGGGAGGAAGCAATGGCTTGGGCTGGTGGATGATGGTGGGATGAGGTGGACCTTGTCTGTGGCCACCTTTGGGGCAGGTGGTGGCCTTCAGCATCTGCAGGGACAGCAGTGGAGCTGGTGGGCTGTTGATTTTCAGGTCACCAGCCCTAGGAATGGGGGGTAGTTTGGCTGGAGCCTGAGGCATTGGATTAGGAACTTACAGAAGCAGCTGTGTCGTTGCTACTTGCTCGTGCCATGAGCTTCCTATCCACGCATGACAGGGGGGCTAAGGCATCAAAAACATGGGTTTAATTTTTTTTCCCCTCAAGAATAACCAGCCTGACCGTTTTAAGGTGGTTTGGAAGCAGGATTCCAGCTCATTTCCTGTTGCTTGGCTTCCCTTCTCCCAGGCTGGGAGATCTGTATGGGATTTAAGAGGGTGAGCAGAGAGCAGGTGATTGCTGAGGAGAAAGGGGATCCCTCTGAGGCTATGCTGTCATCTCTGTCATTGCAGCAGGAGTGGAGAAAATTCCAGTGGAGATAATTTTTTTAAAAGCAGCTGCAGGTCACAGCTGGCTTGCTTTGTGCTCTGGCATTCCCAAAGAAGCCGGGTGGGAAAGCGGTGCAGAGAGAAACCCACAGCAGAACCCTCACAGCTCTTTGTGCCCGGGACAAAGGGTTGGTTTGGAGTTACAGGGAAGAAAAGGAGCCTGTGTTTGTGGAGGGAAAGGTGTTGTAAGATGGGGATTGGGACTGGAACATGGCAGGGAAGCCAAATGAGGCCAGAATGAGAAAATACATTGTTGGGGATGATTGAGGATGCTGGCCCTGGGGAAATCTTTCACCAGCCTCATGGCGCTATGGATGTTGATTTTCCCACTTCTCTGCAGCTTTAAACGTGCAGGAGACAAACTGTCCCTGGACACTTGTGTGGCAGGAGTGGATGCCCACTGTCAGCATTGTCCCCTCAGGAGTGTGTGCTGGGGGATGCCACCGAGCCCCAGAGCTGCTGCTGCTCCCCAGTCCTTGGCCTCTGTGGGTTTTTAGCCCCATTTCCCCCTCCTCACTCAGTCTGCAGTTAAGGGGCACCTTTTATTACACCTTTTTTATGCCCAAGACTAATGGTTCAGCCTGAATATGTTATCAGAGCAGTCTCTGATAAGTTTTCTGCCCCGAGGCCCTGGGGAAGTGCTTGTTCAGGGCCACTGCAATAGATTTTCCTCCTCTTTCACAGCTGCCTAAAAGGGGTGTGGTTTTTTACTTAGTCCTTAAGTGAGCATTATTACTTTAATCAGTGGGAAGAAAAATGCTGGGCCCAGCCAGTGTTGTCCATAAAGGCTTGCAATGCCCCTTCCCACTTCCATAAATCCATAAAGGGTTGTCAGGACGTGCTGTTAGGAAAGAATGAATCCCTGGTTACTCAGGATGAGCTCGGACCCAACGAGGAAGGTGACAAGGTGAAGGGTTTGGCTGGGTGGGTGGTGGAGCTGGTGGCTCCACCTTGGATGTGGTTGAGGGTGATGGTGAAGAGGGATTTCTGTGGATGTGGAGCAGTGGAGGCACCAGGACGTTGTGTTTTACAAGAGGAGGCCCCAGGTGAAGTTTGGAAGACAGGAGGAGGTCCCACATGGAGTGGGGTGCTGAGCATCCATGGAAGCAGCCTCGTGCATTTTCCCAGGAGCTGCCTGCAGCTCCCCTTTCAAGCTGTAATAGCTAGAGCCAGGAGAGTCAATCCATATCTATTTAAAGCCCTTCAATAAATAAAGATACTAAATAAAATCACAGTGGCTCTGCACTCTCTCCACGCTTCTAGGATTTCCCTTTTCCCTTCCCCACGCTCGCTTCTGGATGCATCCGGAGGTGAAGAAAGGGAAGGGATGGGAAGGGTCAGGAGTCTTGGCTTGTCTGGGGGACCTAGACCTCTCAACAGTGGTCTGGAGCCAGACCCCAGCCTGGACATCTCAGGGTGATGGCAACGAGGGATGTGCCGAGCCCCTTCTTCAGCCCAAACGAGGATAGGAGAGGAGATGGGGACACATTTCCTCAGGGATGTGAGGCAGTTTTCCATGCCCAGCAGAGGAGTTCCAGTGGTTGCTGTTTTCTGTGGCAGGGAGGTGACAAGTGGGAAGCTGTCTTTGCAAGTCCTCTGTAATGCTAATGGGAGTGCAGGTTGGGTTTTTGTTGTTGTTGTTGTTTGGGTTGGGTTTTGTTTTTTTTTTTTTTCTTTTTTGCCACCCGCCGCCCCTCCCTTGCCAAAGACTAACCAGGGAACACTTGTTGGAGGATAAAATTAAAAAGCCCGTGGTGGTTTATTTTGAGGGCAGTGTGTTTGCTTTCACTTCGTGCTGGAGGGAATTGCTCTGCTGCTGTCAGCAAATAAATAAAATAAGAGCTTTGTTTTAAATTAGACTTTCTTCTGGTAGCTAATTAGACGAGCTGATACCTGCAGTTGCATTACCTAGGCACCGACTGTACCCAGCATATTTGAGGCATATGGCTGCTGTCGGCAGCTTCTAAACTTCATTAGCCCCTTATTATGATTTTTTTAAAATATCCCCTTAATTGGCTGCGAATTCCCTGGGGCTCTGGTGGCATCGAGAGTGCTCCTTGAGCGGCTGCCCATGCAGCAGCCCCTGGCAGGGATGGAGCTGGGGGCTGCTGCCCGTGTACCTATGCCACGGATTCACCGTGGCCGCTGCTGTGATGATGCTTTCCGGCCACTGAGGGCACAGTTCTGGGTTCCTAATTGTGAAAATAAGCTCTTTTTGGGTGTTAAGAGCATCTACGCCGGGAGGGAGCTGAGGCAGCGCCAGGCTGGAGCCATGGCTCCTGTCCCACCTGGCAGCAGGCGGAGGAGAGCCAGGAGCTTGGCGCTCGCCTCCTCTCCTTCTCCCCGCTGGTGTCGGGTGGCTGGAAGTTCCTGTCGGTCCTGTTGGTGATGGAGATCACCCCCGGGCAGCTCCTGAGCCAGGGGCTGGGCAGAGCCCGCCGCCCTCCTCTCCAGGGAGGAAGGCTCTGGGGTCCCGTCCTCCTCCACCTCCAATGAGACTGCGAGGCTGCCCGGGCTGAGCCCCGAAGGGCTTGGGGCTGTTTTGGGGACGGCTGGCAGCTCTCACCCCGCACCTTTCCGGACGGCAGGGACCGAGGGCTGCCAGCCAGGGCGGCTCTCCCGGCTCCTGCCTCGGGCATTCCCAGCCGGGCTCCCCGCACCCGGGCCTGGACTTTACGGGGAAATGAAGCAGAGTAATTATCCCGGGGGATAATTACCGGCCCTTGCGCAAGGCGGGGGGTGCTTCCGACCCCTCCGGCCGTCCCGGGAGCCGGGGCTGGGCACCGAGCCCTGCGCACCCCTCAGGGGTCCCCACGTCCCCCCCGGCCCTGCCCAGCCCCTGCTCACTCTGCAGGGGCCAGGGGAGGGGGTTCTTCCTCCCCCTCCTCCTCCTCCTCCTCCTCCTGCTGGTCCTGGAGCTGCTGCAGGGGCAGCCCCCATCCCGCATTCCTGCTCGGGAGGAGATAAGGATCCAGTCTGGCGCCGGGGTTTCAATGCGCTCCCTGATTATCGGCAGGCGCCGGGCAGAGCCCCGGGCAGCGATAAGTGGGGAAGGGGAGCGGGGAGGGGGCTGCTCTGAGCAGCACCACTGTGCTTAGGCTCAGTCCCACTTAAAAGGCTTTTGCTCTTTTTTCCTTTTTTTCCTTCCTTTTATATATATATATATATTTTTTTTTTTTTTTTTTTTTTGGCCTGTGCGCCACCCAGGGCTGCTGGGGCCTCACTGCTGCCCAGCCGGGCCTGTGTGGGGATGGAGGGGGATGAGGGAAAGATGTCCCAAGCTCAGCAGCTGGGTTCAGAAAATCACTGAATAGTTTGGGTTGGAAGGGATATTAAAGCTTAAAGGCCATGGGCAGGGACACCTTCCCCTAATCCAGGCTGCTCCAAGCCCCAACATGGCCTTGGACACTTCCAGAGATCCAGGGGCAGCCACAGCTGCTCTGGGCACCCTGTGCCAGGGCCTGCCCACCCTCATAGGGACGCATTTCTCCCTAGTATCCCTCTGGCCATTCCCTGTGTCCTGTCCCTCCATCCCTTGTCCCCAGTCCCTCTCCAGCTCTTCTGGAGCCCCTTTAGGCACTGGAAGGGGCTCTGAGGTCTCCCTGGAGCCCTTTCTTCTCCAGGGGAACAGCCCCAGCTCTCCCAGCCTGGCTCCATTCAGAGCCTGTCCAGCCCTGGAAGCAGCTCCTGAGTCTCCTCTGGACTGGCTCCAGCAGCTCCAGGTCCTCCTTATGCTGGAGGTCCCAGAGCTGGAGCAGGTTGGGAAGGCCACCAGAGATCACTTGAGTCCCAGGATTTGGGCACAAAGATGTCACAGGGGTGCTTTCCTCCCCTGGAAGGGGGAGATGCGTGTGTCCAATGCCATCTGCAGCGGTGCAGCAGCAGGGGCACTGTCACATGTGACACTGCCATGGCACACAGCTTGCTCCCTGCCCCTACCAGATGTTGCACTGCACATCTGGGCCTTCCACGTTCCCCACCAGTCCCTTGCAGCTCTTCAGCCAAGGTCCCTGCTGGGTTTTAGAGGCTTGGGGTAGGGTCTTCATCCACTGGGCGAGCCCTCCAAGGGACAAGAAGCTCTTATCATCTTCGTGTCAGGGCTGTGGCATCTCTGGGTGCAATTGAACCCCGTGTGTCTCCTCTCTGCCAAGGAATCTGGAGGCGAAGGAAGAGCCTTATCTTCCTGCTGGTGGCTGGAATGCTCTTGCAGCCCAAAGGCATTTCTCTGCTGTGCTAATGCTGGGGATAAAAAAAAAACCAAACCCAAACCAAACCCCCAACAAAACCAGGGGGTTTTGCCCTGTCTTTTCACTCTTAAGCTTATAAATAACAGTGCAGCATCCTGGGGAAGGGTGGTGGGGTTTGGATTTTTTTCCTTAAGTTTTTTTCCTCCTCTAAGTGTAACTCTGGGCTGATATCCCAGGAATGTGATCCCTCTTGCTCCTAAAAACCCAGCTTCTGGCCTCCTCCTCCTCCCTTCCCAGGCATTAAGGAGCCAGGCCTTGGGGATGAACTGGTGGGATCTTACATCCACTGGGATACTCCACAGCACTTGGGGCCTCTGGTTTCCGGTGTGAGCTCTCTGAAGCTTCCCGCATTAATATTTGATGCTTTTCCTTGGGGTGAAACATTAACAAGAAGTGAGCACCACCAAAAAAAGGTGCTTTTTGGTTTTAGTGGAGGGGAGAGAGAAGGAAGGAGTGGGGGAAAAGCTGCAACGCAATCGTTTTTTATGGCTTTCCGGAATGGCTTGGATGTGGGCTGGACGGCATCGGGTCAGGAGCCGAAGGAGCAGATAGCCCCTGATCGTCCCTGCCTACTTGCATCTTTCCCTTTCAGGTCGTAAATATAAAACCACTACTTGAAAAACAAAAAGCTCGTTAAGCTGTCAGCGGGCTCCCTCTTGGAGGGTCGTAAATGTGTGTCTTAGCGGTGGCTTTTGTTCTTGTCATGACTGGGCTGAGGAACTGGGGCTGGAGGGAGGTCACCGGAGGGAGGTCACTGCCCATAGGGGTGCTGGTGGAGGGGCTCTGACCCCACTAATGAAGGCAGTAACATCCCACTGCCTCAGATTTGAGACTTCCCATCCCTTCTTGGTCTTCCATGTGGATCTCGAGGTATGGAGGTGCCCCAGAGGAGCCCAATTGGAAAGATGGGTGCTGATGTCTTTACAAACAACCCGGTGGGTGAGGGTCTTTAGGAGGAATGGGTGCTAACGTCTTCGAAATGGGTTTGATGTCTGTGCCGACCTCAAGCCCCGCAGGTTTGTTACAGAACTCAGGCAGGTTGAACTCCTGAACTTTAGGGTAATAGGAGAAATGGGTCGGAGAAGGCGATTGCAGAACCCAGATGGCCTGAACTTGAACTTTGAACTTTGGGGGAAAATGACATGTTCGAGGGGGAAAATGTGTGGCAGGCGGTTCGGGCAGGCTGTACCTTCCTCGTACCTCAGCCAGCAGGGAAAGAAGGAGGGCAACATGCGGCCAGGAGAAATCTCCAAGCATCGTTGTGTAGCAGAGTCCCCATCCCTGGAGGTGTCCAAGGAACGCCTGGACGTGGCACTCGGTGCTCTGAGCTGGTGACAAGGCGAGGAGGATGTGTCACAGGTTGGACTCGATGGTCTTGGAGGTGTTTTCTGACTGAAACGATTCTGCGAGTCTGTTTGGGGTTGTGCTGGCAGTGACAACCTTGGTGCCTGTCCCCTGGTGGGACCAGAGCTCAGACTTCTGCCTCATTGTCACCTCGTTTCACCACCTGATTTCACTGCAAACAGCTGGGCTCAGCCCCTTGCAGCTCGCTGAGACAGAGATGATACAAACAGCCCAGCGAGGAGGAGGTGATGGGGAGAGCACCCCTTTTCCTTCTCCTGGGAGATGCTCTGCAAAGGAAGGGGCAGCCAGGAGAGCTGGTTGCGATTAGGACTGAACTAAACTCAGGCTGTTTTGGTTTGTCTTGTTGAGCTGCTGGGGTTTTCCCTTTGTCCCTGGACAGACAAAACAACTTTGGAGGTCCTTCAAGAGGCTGCACGTGAGGATAGAGAGGGAGGAGATGCAAAGCTGGCACCGATGTGACCCACGAGTGTCAGGAAGGGTGCAGGAGTAATCCATCCTGGTGTGGAAAGGATATCAACATTTTACGGCCTGTTTTGCTTCCAGAGGGAAATTTTCCATGCTGAGAATAAGGACCCCCATCCCTGTGATCTGCTTGTCGTTTAGGGCCCCGATGTTTTACCTCTTGCTTACACCACGTGCTGCAAACGCAGCAGCTCCCGCATTAACATCTAATTAGCAGCAGCTAAAAAACCCCCGTGCCTGAAACGGGAGGAGAAAGAAAAGAGTGAGGAATTAAAGATGCAAAAGACCTGTTAGATCATCTGGTCCTTCCTCTGGGATTGTTCCGGCGGTGTTTTGTCCAGTCTTGCTCAAAAGTCTCCAGGGCCATTACTGCTTCCCTCAGAGGGCTGTTTCATTGTGTACCTAGAGAAACCTTCATAAATGTAAAAGCTTTATACAATTGAGGTAAAAGAAACAGATTGAGTCATTGTATTGTTCTTTGTAATCAGCTTTGCTTTTCATTAATTTCCTCGCCAAAGCCTTATTTAGGCTGGGAATTTGAAAGAAAAAGCACGTGTGAGGGATGGTGGGAACAGGCTGCCTGGCTCTGGTGGGTTCCTGTGCATCCCCCTCCTCACCCTGACAGCCTGGATGTGTTCAGACACCTTCAGGAGCCGGTCTGCCCCTGTGCTGGACCAAATTTAGCTGTGGAGATGGGGACGGGGACAGGTTTGGTGCTCTCAGCACCTCCTGCAGTGGGGTCTGACCCTTCTGGGCAGCTCCTGAGGCTGGAGCTTCCTAATGTAGCTGTTTCTAAAGCACCAAAGAAAGGCTACAGGTGGGCATCAGCTGGTGCAGAAATGACCAGAAACGAGGAAGCAAAATGCTCACCCTTGTGCTGCAGTGACCCGGGGGTTTGGGAGCTGTGTCCTTTGCTGCAGGGTGTGCAGTGACACGGGATGGAACACACAGCATCCGACGTCTCTGTCCCTGACACATCAGATGCTTTTTGCTGGTGGCGTGTTCTGGGTGAGGCTTCTTTAATTAGGTCTCCCTATCCTTCAGTGTCCCAGTGTTTTTGCTTTTTTAACCTTTCCAGCCTGCTGGATAATTTTTTCCTTTAATGTGCCTTGCCTGTTTCCCTTTCCAAACACTGTCCTTCCTCGTCTGGTATTTTAGTGGAAGGTGTCCCTGCCCTTGGCAGGGGGCTGGAATGAGATGCTCTTTAAGGTCCCTTCCAAGCCAAACCATTCTGTCATTATTTTCTTTCCTCCCTGTTTTTCTTCCTGACATCCCCATCCTCATCCCTAATGCTTCCCTTCAGTCCCCTACATCGTGTCTGAGCTCTTCCAAGGGGAGATGCTCCACAATCAGGCCAGCTGCCAGCGTGGGTGCAACACACCCCAAATGACGTGTCCTTGTCCTTCCTGTCCTTGTGGGACACCTGGGCCACAAGCAGTGTCGTTGGTGGCCCTCACCAGCCCCACGTGCTGCTGCCCATGGGCACACAGTGGGGAATAAATGAGCAGCAGTGCCAGATGTTGTGCAGCCAGCTGCTGTGCCCTCTCCAGCCTTGGACCAGCTTTAATCCTCCAGAGGAAATGCCGAGGAGATGTTTTGGGGAGAACTGAGGGTGCTTTGGGGTTACCTGGTGAGCTGGGGGGATCCCAGCCTGTCCCAGGGGCTGAGGGAGGCTGGCTTGCCCAGGAGTTTGGTGCAGCCAGTGTAGCACTGAAGGATCAGCAGAGTTGCTCCAGGTGTCTGAGTGTGGCTGTTTGCATTTCCTGGCTGGAAATACAGCTGGAGTTGCACAGGGGAGACAAAAGTGATTCCTGCTGTGATCCAGACCGCTCCTGAGCATCACTGCTCTCTTCACTACAACTTCCCTTGCTATCTAAGAGCTCCGTGGGGTCTCTTGCAACCCCCTTTTCTTGCCCCCACAGCGCCCCGTTGGCTGTGGGCGGGTGGGGAGGGAAGATGTGGGCTGGCAGCTTGGGCTGGCAGCCACGGGGGAATTCCCCGGTGAGGAGAGCCGGGCGGTGATCCTGCCAAGCCAGCTCTCCTCCCTCGCAGCCCGGCTGGAGCCTTCCCAAGCATCAGGCCCTGCAACCTCCCCAGGTTTCCCTGGGGCAGTGCTGGGAGGCTCTTTCACAGGGCTTTTGGAGGAGTAAGAGCAGGAGATGAGAACCAGAAGGAAGAAAATGCCTCTGGCCCCTCTGACTGCTCGGCAGCACCTCTCCTGTGGAGAAGGATGTGGGGCATCTCTCAGGGCTTGGAAGGAGTGCCCTAGTGCCAGCCTGCCTTCCTCCTGCAGTGCACAGAGCCCTGGCCCAGAGTGCTCTGAAATTCTCAGGGCATCCGTTGTTGCTCAAACCTTCCTCAGGGCTGGCCTGTGGTGCTCAGAGCACCCTGGACCGGGATATCCTCCTCTGCTCAGGGCATCCTTTAGGCTCAAAGCCCTATTCAAGAGATATTCTGCAATGCTCAGGGGGTATCCTGAGATGCTCAGAGCCCTTTATGGGAGTGTCCTGTGATGCTCAGAGGGTGCCCTTGTGATAGTCAGAGCCCTGGATCAGTTTTGCACGTTCAGGGCATCCTTAATGCTCAGAGCCCTTCTCAGAGGTCCCTGTAGCGCTCAGGGGGTGCTCAGAGCCCTGTGCTGCTTGGGGCATCCTTTTCCCCAGCACGTTCCCCCCTTTTGGAGCAGAGGTTTTGGGGACCTCCCCTGGTTGGGAGCTGCAGGAGCAGGTACCCGGAGCTGTGCCGGCGGCCGGGCTGGCGGCACAGCCGGGGCCAGATGTTTCCCAGATGTTGCTCAC
Source organism: Certhia americana (assembly GCA_018697195.1). Lineage (NCBI taxonomy): Eukaryota > Metazoa > Chordata > Aves > Passeriformes > Certhiidae > Certhia > Certhia americana. The sequence goes on from CM031862.1 coordinate 33,316,261, forward strand.
TTCCTGTCTGGCTTCTCCGCATTTAGCTTTTTTATGTACTTGTTTGTTTTGGACTACAAACAAAATAAAAAGGGTTTTTATAACCCTGTTCCCATGGGGCTGCGAGTTCAGGATATAATCTGGAGTCTATTCACTATTGTCTTGATCCCCCCCCTTGCCCTCGGTGTCGTCCCCGGGCGCGCACGGACTCACACGGACTCACGCGCTGCTTTTGTTAAAACCCTGTTTTTCCCACATGACGTCTTCTCTCCACGGACCATTTTTCCTTATGACCTCTTCCAGCTCCCAGGGGAGCGCTGGGAATATCCCTGGCCGGTTTGGGACGGAGGCTGGAGGAGGAAACACCGTGTTTCCCAGCTCTGACCTGCTCCTTGCTGTCGCTGTGTTGTTGGGAAGGTTCTCCAGAATACCTGGGGGTGGGAAGCTCATTGCACTGGTGGTATCCAGCATCCTGCTTGGATTGCCTTTGTGTGAGGAATTGTAACCTCTTTGCCTCGCTGAGGATGTTTGGAGAGGGAGGGGGAAGGGATGCAGAGAGTGAAACAGCCGTGCAGACCACCTGAAAAAGAAAAAAGAAAGTGAAAACACTTGAAATTAATGACTTTGTACTTGAATCAGGTTAAAAAAGGAGTCGGGAATGGTGTGACAAAAGGGAATGGTGTTATAAAAGGGAATGCTGTCAGCTTAGGGGTAGGGAGGATGAAAAAAATTATCTTAAAGCATTGTTTTGGCATGCCAGGAAGTTCTGTAGGTAATCACTATAACCAAGAGCTGTTGCAAACAAAGCCATGGAGTTTTTCCCTCCGGAAAAGATGTGGATCAGAATCTGTCCTGCTCGGTGGGGTTGTTTAGTGGATGCTCCTCTCCCTGTCCCCCTGGATCTGGGGGCATCCACTGTAACACCAGCCTGGCTCAAACAAAATGAACCTGGCAGCTTCGCTTTAAAATGTGTATGTTCAGCTCTTTCTGCTCTCCTCACACTTCATTTATATTTTTTTTCTGCCTGTTGGGGTTAAGCCCCCCTTTCCTCTTTTCTTTCTCCTTCACTCTTAATTGCCTGCTAAATAATTTAAATATTTAGGACTAAAGGGCTTCAATTATCCATTAATTTACATTAGTAATTTATATATCAGGCTGAATGGACACACTGTTAGTGTAATGGGTCCCTGTGGACTGGCAGGAAGGGGGCTGCAGTGCATTTTCCTGGAAGCATGGATGTTTCCTTCAACCTCCCAGCCTGGATGTCAAGAGTGTGAGAGGGACCCCTGCTGTGGGGTCTGGGGTCTCATCTCCTTGGGATGGAGGTGCTTGGGTTTCAAAGGAGCGTTTGTGGGGGTTTTTCTTTTTCAGTTTTAACTGTGCTTGCAGGGGGTTGGATGTGTTTGTTGACCTCATGGAAGCATGGAATGGTTTGGACTTCAAGGGATTTTCCAGCCCCTTTGCCACTATCCCAGGCTGCTCCAAGCCCTGTCCAGCCTGGCTTGGGACACTTCCAGGGATCCAGGGGCAGCCACAGCTTCTCTGGGAACCCTGTGCCAGGGCCTCCCCTACTCTCACAGGCAAGAATTCCTTCCCAATATCCCACCCAACCCTGCCCTCTGTCAGTGTCCTGGAACTCCATGCCCTTTTCCAAAGTCCCTCTCCAGCCCTGTTGGAGTCCTGGAAGGGGTTCTTAGGTCTCCCTGGAGCCTTTCCTTCTCCTGGCTGAGCACTCCCAGCTCTGCCAGCTTGGCTGAATACAAGACATCTCCCTGAGCAGGGAATAGGGTTTATTTGGGAGGTGCAGCTTCGTGGGCTTCCTGAGGCTAAGCCCCTCGGCAGAGCTATCCATGGGTGCTTTGGGAATGCTGGAATGCAGATCCAGGTATGGGGTATAGCCTTAGATAGAGCCCAGTGTCTGCTGGTCAGTGACAGCTGGCTCTTCCCCCCTGTCCCCCTGCCCCAGGATTGGGATGGGGCAACAGCTTTTTTCTGCGTTCAGAAAATGTCTGGGGAGGATTTGGGGGTTTATCAAGTGCTTGTACATGTTTGGTTTGAACCCAACCCAATTCCCACCAGCCCTGGGCTAGCTGGTAGTCGTGGTGACAATTCACGGTGCCGTGGCATTGCCAGCAGCCAGTCCAAGCAGGAATCCTCAGGATGCACCCCTGCGGGGGCTCAGGGATCGGGCAGCATCCAGACTCCCCGCTGCAGGGCAGGACAGAGGCCACTCGTGGGTAGGAGTCAATGGCAGCCGAGCTGCATCCCGGTGTCCCGGGGGCGGTGAATGGGAGCCGAGCTGCATCCCGGTGTCCCGGGGGCGGTGAATGGGAGCCGAGCTTCATCCCGGTGTCCCACCGGGGCTGCGGGAGCCGTGCCCGGTGCTGCCCCGGCCCCGCCTGCTCTCCCAGAGCAGAGGTCACTCACTGACTGATACCCGGAGCAGTGGTCACTCTGTGAGTGATACCTGGGGCAGAGGTCACTCAGCGACTGATACCCAGAGCAGTGGTCACTCAGTGACTCTGATACCCAGAGCA
>CM031862.1:33318786-33387041 GCA_018697195.1 Certhia americana
AGTGGCTCTGATACCCAGAGCAGTGGTCACTCAGTGACTCTGATACCTGGAGAATGCTTTGCTTCTAGAGATGCTCTGTGCATTTGTCACTGAGACATCTCTGAATTCAACATCCCAAACTTCATTTTACTTGCTGCTATTGTGTATTTTTAAGGTCAATTTTTATCAATACCTTGGGGTCTTGTAGCACCAAGAGAGGGAGAGGAAGGGATGGGAGGAAGTGTTGACTTGTTGGTGTGTTGGACACAGGTTGCAGCATCAGTAGGGATACTTCCAGCTGTAGTCCCAACTACACAGGGTGGGACAGACCCCCAAAACTGGGGCAGTTCCAGCCTGGGCACCTCCAGCACCAAGGGGTACCCACGCTGAGATGAAAGATGCTTGTGGGAGTTCGAGCCACCTGGGAGTTTAATTTGGTGCACAGGGGCAGGAATGTGTGTGCCAGAGGACAAAGGGAGGAAAGAGAAGCTTGGTGGTGTGGGAACATGGGCTCTGTCCAGAGAAGAAAAGGTGGAAATTCCCAACGGTGAGAAAGGAAGAAACCTGTGGCGACATGGGGTCCCATGGTACTGAAAGGCCAGAGAGGGGAGGAGGGTGCCCAACAACGCTAGGAAGCTCCTGAATGCTCTACACCTCCATGGAAATGGGAGCCTGAGGGAAAAAGGCTTTGTTTTTTGTAGGCGTTTCCTTCCGTGTTCCTGCTCTGGCGGCAATGCCAGGCGAGGGCAGGCACTGAAAACAGGCAACCCCCAGAAAAAGCCCAAAACCTCATGGCTTTTGTCAAATCACAGTTTTTTTCCCCTCTGTGTTAAAGCAGGTGTGAGGTGCTGGGAGCCCAGCTGGCTGCAGGGTTTAGAGGGAAAGGAATAAAACTGATCAAGGTAATTGCTAAAATCTTTTTTGCCACCGGCTGGACACCTCTCTCTGTTCCACAAAGAGCTCTGAGGTACCTGCCCTCCATCCCACCTGCTCCTGGCTGGAGGGATCAAATTCTAACACGGAAAAGGGGATGGGGGAAGCTTTGTCATCTAAGCTAGTCTCACTGATGGTTTGGGGGGCTTATTCTTTAATAAGGATATTGCTGAAAGAGGGGGGAGAGAGAGAACAATCCTAATATTTGACATTCAGCATCAGCAGGGATTATTTTTTTTCCCTTAAATCTTTTTCTATCCCTGCTTCTCCCCCTCCCCCCGTTTTTTCCTTCTGTTTGTCCCCGCAGTAAAAGGAGAAGGGGAGAAAAGGGCAGAGAAAGGACAACGAAAAGCAAAGTATTTCCAGCCTCCATTTGTGGTGGTTATTTTGTTGTTCCTGTTGTTGTTAGGTTGTGGGGGTTTTTTTGGTTGTTTTTTATCATAGCAACAAATCTGAAAGATTAAGGGCAACTTTAAAGACTGTTTAATAAAGGGACCTTAATCAGCCTCTCCTGTTGATGTTCCTCCCCCAGCTGAATTAAAGGGGAGTTTGAGGCGCGGAGTGGACCTTTTCTCCTGCTGGTTTTTTGGTTTTTTTTTTTTTTTTTTTTTTTTTTTATGATTTAATAACAATAATGCGATGATGGAAATGGTTTCAGATCGGGGCAGCGTTGCTGGCAGCGCCTCCCTCGGCCGCTCTGGCCGGTGCCGGTGCCGGTGCCGGGAGGTGATGCCGGCACGGGGAACGGGGCCGGGGATGCTGCGGGTACCGGAGCTGCTGCCGCTGCCGGCCCACGCCTGCCACCGAGCGAGCTGCGGGAGAAGAGTGGGAAACGCGTCGGGAAAAGTAGGGCAGCAGCTGGCGAGGGGCCTGCAGAGAGGCTGGCTGGCTGGGGGCGGCGGGGAGCGTCCTTCCAGCCGGCTTTGGCTTCCCGGCAGGAGAGAGTGGGTGAGAGAAAGACAAAAAAAGATGGGGGGATAAAAAACCCCGCCTCCCAGAAACCAAACACAACCTCCCCCCCGCCCCAACTTTCTGTTCCTTTTGTACTGCTCTTCCCTTCTTTGCAGCCAGCTGCCTAAACTTTTTGTTTTACCTTGTTGGGCTCGCGCCAGTGCCTCGGCTTCCTTGGGGTGGGACGTGCGCAGCAGCCACCTTCTCTGGATTTTTGGGACAGAAGTGCCACCACCCAGGACTGCCAAACCTTTAAGCCACTTTCAGAGGTTGTCCCCACCTGGATGTTTGGCACTGGGGTGCTCAGGGGGTGAAACTCGCTCCCCTCCAGCCCGTGGTGCTGTGGGATGTGCGTGCCGAGGGAGGGATGCTCCCAGCTGGGATGCCCGGTGGGCAGCAGAGGATCCCTTTCTTCCCAAGGAGCCCTGGGGGCTTCACAGCCCTGCTTGCTGCCGCTCCTGCTTCTTTAAAGTCGCTTTTTGTGCCCGATGCCAAGGCGGTCGCCTCCAGATTTGCACGTTCAGGGGAAAAAAGAAAACCCACCCATTGCAAAACAGCCGCCTGAAAGTTGCACTCTCAAGGGGAACGCTGGGGAATTTACATTTTGAAATATGTATGTAATTTGGGTGAAGGGGAAATCGCTCTCTGTCTGCAAAACCGTCGACTTTCTTTCTCCCAGAGTTAGCATTTTCCAAACTGCAGTGCTCAGTTGAACAGGAGACCCATTTTTTTTTTCCCTTCTCTGCGTTTTCCAAGGAGAGCTCGCAGCTTCCAGTTGGTTTGCTGCAGTTTGAAGGATAATTAATAATTCTTTGGGCTTTCTGGCATTAACCAGGGCGACAAGTCTCTGTTTGTTCCTTGTTTTCTTCTCCCTCCTCTCTTTTCTTGTTGAAATGATTATTCTTTTCACAACAGGAGCCCAGCACACGCCGTACATGTGAATAAACAGCGCGTTACCGCCTTCTCCGCTGCTGGCGCTTTTCTTTCATGGGCCAAAGCAAATAAATAAAAAGTTCATATAATTATTATATCCATTAAAAGTAGCGTTGTAGCTCAGTAAACAGAACAGACTCGACAAGAGGACCGTGACAATGGAATTAAAATAGCACAAAGGGAAGTGTCTGTGCCCGTAACAAGAACCAGCGCTAGATGAAATTTGGAGATAGTTTTCCAACAAAACTGCTTCCCTGAAGGGAATGTATAAAACAGCACAAAAGAAGCCAGCACAATAAAGTGTAACAGGGATTTGCTACATAATTCCTCCTCCTTTTTTTTCTTTCTTTCTTTCTTTTTTTTTTTTAATTTTAATTCACTCTCTTTTCCGTGGGTATTTACGGGGATCCGTGCAGCTCATGGCTCCACTAAAACCAGAAATAAGGAACAATTTACTCCAATCTGCCTGTGTCGTGTTGTAAATCCATATAATGAAAAATGAAGAGATTTGTACCATAAGGGATCTCAGCTGTTTACACTTCTCAGGAGGCTTCGCCTTTGATTATCATAATCATAAAGATAAACAAAAGAGTAGTGGCTCCATAAATACTCCAGTGTAATGCATAATCAACAAGATAAATCTCTCTCTTTCCAGCTCCCAGGATGGGAGGTGCTGCCAGAGCCTGGGTGTTTCTTCTCTGGGGATTTGGGATGGTTGGAATATGGGTTGGACTCTCCTAGCTGAGGTTGGCAGGGGCACAGAGATGATGTGGTGGGATGTGCAGGGATTCAGTGGCAGATGTCCAAGGATGCTGCAGTGGGATGCACGGGAATGCTCTGGGGGGAAACCCAGGATGCTGCAGTGGGATGTGTAGAGATGTTCTGGTTGGATGTCCTGTGTGAAGGCACTCTGCCTTAATTTACCTCTCAGGCTGCTTTGCCAAAACCTGACCTGAGGGTTTAGCTAAAAAGTTGATTTATTTGTATATATATTTATAGAAGTGAGGTGGGTTTTGATCAATAAGGCCACTGCATGCAGAAACATCTGTGGGGCTGCCCAGCTCCTCCTTCCCACCCTTTTCTCAGCACAGACTTTGCTTTCTTTATTCCTTTCCCTGTCCCCATCCAGTCCTGGTTTAATAAAGCTACGCAGTGAGGGAGGCCAGCTGCAGGCTCTTCCTTTAGCTGGGAGAGGAGGAATCTGCTTATTTTTTTTCCAAGGGTGTAATTAGGGCTGGCTGGGTGCACCCCCTCATTACCCACGCTGGGGAGGAATGCTCTCTAATTACAAAGTTTGCCTGTCGCAGGGCGGGAGGGACAGGAGGGACTTCTAACCCGCTGGGAAATGCCTGTCTGTCCATCCCTTTGGGGCTGGGTGGGCTCTGGGAGGAGCTGGAGGCTGTGGGTTGGAGGGATGGGGCTGGCTTGGGGCTGGATGATGCCAGGTTTGGCAGGAAGGGACTGGGAGGCTGCTGGAAGAGGGCAGCCAGTGGAGGAAAAGGAGCCAGGTTGTCAGGCAGAGATGCTTGGGGGGGAAAGGTTAAGTGGTTCTTCCTAGGTTTAGTTATTGATAAGAGTGGTGAGAATGGAGAGGCCAGATGTGAATTTCAGGTGCTTTCCTGGCTGGTGGGAGCAGGAGGGGATGGGCTCCAGTCTTTGGGGGCCAGAGAGGTGGAACAACACCTTCTGCACAGCACAACACACCCCTGGACCCAGTAGTACTCTGGGTGCTGGGTTTCTGTGGTCCAGCCCCTGCTGAATTGCCAAGCTTGAGGGCACGAGGGTGGTCACTCCACAGGCATGGCATCCCTGTGGGTTTTCGAGCTCAAAATCCAACCCTGCTCCAGACTGGAGGTGAGGTGGATTCATGGAATGGTTTGGCTTGGAAGGGAACCTATAGAGATTGTGGACTTCAAACCCCCACCCTGGGTGGGGACACATTCCACCAGACCAGGGTGCTCCAAGCTCCATCCAGCCTGGCCTGACACTTCCAGGGATGGGGCAGCCACAGCTTCTCCAGGCAACCTATTCCAGGGTCTCACCACCCTCAAAAGGAAGAACAACATCCATAAATTTCCCCTTTCACTTTGAACCCCAATGAACCCAGGTGCTGCGTACCACTGGTTATCCTTGCTAGCCCTGAAGGTTTCACGCTCAGTTTCGTGGCTCAGCCAGCAGCCTGGGCTGTCCCATCCCGGGAGGGAGAGGTTAATGAGCCACACTGAGTTAATGAGGCCGGGGGTTACATCAGCCAGCTGCAGCCCTGGGGACCTGTTACATTCCCTTCGTCTCACATTCGTCAGCACTTCCCAGCCTGTGTCTGAACAATCCCAGGCTTTTGAAGGCACAGGATTTTGTGGGCTCTGTTCGAGGAGGCAGCAGGGGGAGAGTTGGATGTGAGTGCCTTCAAATCTCCCAAACCCATGCTCAGTTACACCGTGTATCTTGGGTTGTCCTCCTTTCTCCCTGCTGTGACTCCAATGGGATGTAACCCCGGGCTGTGGCTTGATGTGGCACTGCTCCACCTCAGGGAGACATTGCCTTTGAAGGTGCCACCTGCTGCTGTCACCTCCTCAGAGATGGGGCTTCGTGTTGGGGACCCACATGGGTGTGTGGGAGGCTGAACTTGGCAGAGCAAGGGTGAGAAGGGGAAGAGAGTATGATGTTTGGGAGAGGAAGGATGCTCAGGGTGCTTTTAGGGTGGAAAGTTTGGGTAAGTGTTACCACTGGACACAAAGTTGTCCCAATGGCAGCCTGCCATGGAAGCCCATGGGAACAGGACAAGCCTGGACTGATGATGGCTGTTCCCCCTGAGCTCAGGGATGAACTGGAATGTGGTGGGATGCCTTTGCATCCCTGCAGGGATGCCCTCAGCCAGGCAGGGATTCTGGAGTGGCAGGGAGCCATGCCATGGCTCTGGCATCAAAATTTGCTGCAGTTGAAATGGCAACAACACTAATCTGTAAATGAGCCTGTTCATACATTCTCCCTGGAGGCAATAGGAGGGGGGATTTGGGGTGTGGGGGACAGCCCCGCTCCAGCCTTTCAGACACCTCCTGGAGGCAAGCTGGTGGCTGGAGCATCTCCTCCATCTCTGTCTCCAGAGCCAGAGCCGTTCCCATCCCTGCTGGGGGGTTTGGGAGGGGGGATTGGGAAGGCAGATTCCTCCTCCTGTGGTGCTGGAGATAAGCTGTCATATATTTTTTCATTTCTACAGGAGGATTTTAACCCACCTGGCAGGTTTAACTATTCCCTGCCAGGCCTTCCCAGGAGCCAGAGCCTGCCCTGAGGCAGGCAGGAATGTGGGAAGGTGGAGACAGAAGGGGTTAAGCGTCCCCTGCCACCGTGATTTAGCTGGAGAAACCCAGGCATCCCAGCCTAATCCCTGCATCCTTACATCGCATCCCTGCCTGCCTGCTACCGGTAGGAGGGATGGTGGTGGCCGTGGGTGATGGGCAGCCGCTAATGCTCCTGTAATCTTCCAAATATTTGGAGGGATAACAATTGCAGGAGAGAGGATTTTAACGCTTTCCTGAGGAGGTCTGCTTGGCCATTGCTGTGTAGGGAGTTGCTTCCCGGGCTCACCATCCCTGGTGCCTTGTGTTTGGGGTTTTGGGGGGGGGGGGGGGGGGGGGTGTTGGGGCCGGCCCCCAGCGCCGGGGGGGGGGGGGTGGGCTGGGTTTGGGGTCATGGATCTTGACAAGTTGCAAACGCTGGCGGCAAACATCTGCAAATCACCCCCCAGGGAACAGATGCTGCGGATAATCCAGCTCAGCCCCAGCAGATTAAAATGTGTGATGAGGGATGGGGAGAGGAAAAGAAGTGCCTGTTCCCCTCCTCCCTTTTCCTCTCCTTGCTCCTACTACACTCATCCCCAAGGCTTCGGGATTTGGTCCCGTGGGTCGAGCTGGGAGCTGCCCCCTCTTTGTCTCTCCCTCTCCGCAAGGAGCTCCAGACACCCCGTAACACCATGCCCCAAGTAGTGTGAGATTGTGGGATGGCGACAGCCTGGGACTTCCAAAAAAAAAAAACCCAGAAGAGATCTGGGAAGCAGGCACCCACCTCCAGCAGGAAGGAGGGAAGCCGGCAGATGGGAACCCCCTGCAGACGTCTGCCAGGGAGATGATTACAGGCAGCGGAGCGCGCTCTCAAATATTTATTAGTTTGTCACTGCTGGGAGTTTTATTGCTGGTGTGATTGCAGGACTGGAAATCCCGGCTGTGCAGGGCTCCTTTCCTGCTTTCCCATGCAAAAGCACCTCCCATGCCTGCTGCTCCTGCGGTCACTGGGCCACAGTGTCACCTCGGGTGGGACCAGAGCCGCAGTGGCAGTGTCCTCTGGAGGGGATGGGGTTGCACCACTGGGAAAGTGCCTTTTTCTGGGGAGGTATTTTGCAGTTGTTGCTGGGCAGTCAAGGCACACAGCAGCAGCAGCAGTTGTTCTTGCACAAGCAGCCGTGTTTCTCCCCCCACCGACTGTGTGGGGATTTTTTGGGGGGCCCCCCCACGAGCGTCGGCAGAGCGAGAGGTTTCCCATGCGGCGGGTGGCCGGGCGTCAGGAACGGGGATGAAAGGCTGGCTTGATGGCTTATGATAAATGTGCCCAGCATGGTTCTCCTCCCTTTTCTCATCCAAAGTCCCCGTTGTTCCTATGCCTTAATTCTTCCCCAGTGTGTTTAAATAGCAGCGACTGTTTCATGCTGGAGGAAAACGCCCTGCCCAGCTGCAAATGCTTTTCCCCAGCTAATTTCTGAGTGGGAAAATCACCCTCCCCCTTGATTTGCTCCCATCCGTGAGTCTGGGGAATCTGTGGGGTTGGGGCTCTGTGGCGTGGCCCCAGTTGCCACAAAAAACCCATCATCCTTTTCCCCTGTGTCCGGTTAGAGCTGCTTTTTTGGCCCCAGATCTTTCCTGGCCAGAAACAAAAGATCTCTCAGCTGTTGTGAGTTTGCAGGATTTTAACTTTCCCAGCATCCTCCTTGCTTAGGAGGTTCAGGTGTTTTGAGTTCAAACCTTGAACCCCGCAGGTTTTTGTAGCCACCAAAAGCAGATGCTGGATCTGGCTGGTGACACCATCCCGTTTCCCCACCCTCGTCCGCAAAGTCGCTGTGCCCACGTGGAAAAGAATCTTGAAGACCCAGCATTTATTTGGGCAGGGTCTGGATGGGATTTTTGAGACACCAGGAGTGTCTCAGCCCCAAACCTTGTGCTGGGGGCCCAAGGTGCCTCCCACCACAGCCTTCACCCTTCCCGCTGCAGATGATCCCAGTGAGTCACAAATCCGGTATTTTCATCCCCATCCGGCCGTGACTCATCCCCTCCCAGCTCCCAGATCCTCTTGGATGACCTAAAGTCTTGTTAAGCATCACCAAAGTGGTGATGAGGTGGGAGAAAACATATCCTTGGTGTTGACTTGTTGGAGAAAGAACTTGCCTGCTGGCCTGTGGTTTTGGGGCAGGGCCATGTGCACTTCAGGATGTCACCCAAAGGGAAGATCCTTCCAAAAACTTGCTTTTTAGGATGCCTGTGCCCATTCCCAGCTGCCAAGCTCAGGTCTGACTTTGCCACAGGGATGCAGGGAGCAGCGTATCAGGGAGGTTTGCACACCAGCCCATGAGTGAAGTTTTGTTGGCTGCCTCCGTTGCCAGTTCGATTATCTCCTGCCAGCCCCCTTTGCCAGGGAATTCAGAGCCATGGCGTGGAAGCGGTTTTTGAAATTAACGGAAAAAAAAAAAAACCAACACGCAACTAACAAAACAACAACCCAGTGGATGAGAAAACGAGTAGCAAATTAAAAAAGGGATATTTGCTGCTGTGACAGGTAAAGAGGCTGCTCTCAGCAGGAGCAGTGGCCTGAGGTGGTCACAGGGAGCAGCGTGGGATTGTTCAGGTGGGGGTCGCACACCTTGGTATTCCCTGTCTCCCTGCCTGCCACGGGGCCTGGGAAAATTACAGGTCTGCAAATGAGATGGGGGAGGAAATAACCAGCAGCACAGAGGTGGGGAAGGGCCAGCCAGAGAGAGAGAGAGAAATTAGCCCGGAGTTTAATTCATTGTTTCCAAAAGAGCAGTTAATGGATTATGACAAATGTCCTACTGCTCTCCCTTAGTGCTGTGTTAAATGGAAATGGAAAGTCAATTTTCCTAAATGGATTTTAAACGACTGACCTCGTGCATTTTTTTTTTTTTTTTTTTTCCCTCACTGATTTTTGCTCAGGAGGAAGCTTGGTCATCTTGTTTTCTTGATGCATCTGATTATATTTTTTTCTCTTCCTCCTCCTCCTCCTCCTCACAGCTTGGGATTCTGATTCTCTCCGTGCAGCACTGCTCTTTGCCAAGGGTGATGAAGGGAGTGGGCTCCTTTCTTTTCCCTGCCAGCTGTGGAGATGTTATCGCGGGGCTGGGGATATTTACTGTTTTCCTGCACGCTGCAGTGCCTGGAGTTGAGAATCACAGCTCTGGCTGGGGGAAGAGAGGAGGAGGAAAAGCTCATAACTCCTTTGAGTGTAAAGAAAAGCCTCGAGATGTGACCTGACTGCTAGTGAGATTCCCAGGAACAACAGGTTAAGCAGCAGCCTCCCTGTGCACCTGTGTGGGGGTTTTATTGCTCCTGTGATATTTGGGGTTGATCTTATGGGCCGGAAACAAGTCGCTTGCAGATGATGCTCAGCTTCAGTCAGAGCATCTTCCCAAGCTGCTGCTGGGAATGAGGCTCCCACTCCTAAGGGATAACGTTCCTGTGTGAGCACTGAGCTGCTCACTCCTTTCCAAGATTTTTCTTGGCCTGGTCTGAGCAGACATGATCTCCAGTTGTTTTTTGCATTTAGATGCCTTTTGAAAGCTAACAGGCAGGAATATGGAGCTCCCTAGGACGCAGACCCCCGTTTTCTGGCATAATGTGAATCCTGGTGGCATCTTTGGGTGCTGTTCTCTGGAAGTGGTTGGGCTGGAAGCGATGGCTCACCTGTTGGGTGATGCTGAAATCCAAGTGTTGGCAGGGGGTGAGATCCCAAATGCGGCTCCAGTCAAGGTGTGGATGTCTGAGATCCGTGCTGGGGGTATGGTCAGCATTCCCAGCACAAGCCCTGCCAACATTTTGCTTGGAGCATGCCCATGCATTCCTCAGGGCTGTGAGGGGGAGGCCTGGGCTGGGGGACACCAGCCCCTTTGGAGCCTCTCTGTGTCCCCGTCGCTATCCCTGGAACCGGCTTTGTTTTGCTTTTCCCCTTGCAGTGTCCTCAAGTGAGATCACCCAGGCTTTGGGCTCGGGGCGTGGACCGGGAGAAACAGGACTGATCTCACAGCTCTGCAGCTTGCAGGGCTTGGCTTTGCTGGTTTTTGGGGAGCCTCCAGCCCTGATTTTTGCTTTTCCACACATCCTCAGCCATTGCTGCCGCCACTGCGTGCAGGGTAGGGAGGGAGCAGGGGGCATGGGGGGACATGGGGCACCTCCTGACCCTCTGGCTTTCCTGGCAGGGCTGGAGTACAGTGATGTGCTGCCTGAGTCTTTCCCGTCGGCGCCAGCGGAGACGCTCCCGCACTTCCTGCTGGAGCCACAGGATGCCTACATCGTGAAGAACAAGCCCGTGGAGCTCGTGTGCCGCGCCAACCCCGCCACACAGATCTACTTCAAGTGCAACGGCGAGTGGGTCAACCAGAACGACCACGTCACCAAGGAGAGCCTGGACGAGGTCACCGGTGAGCAAAAGCCACCACAGCACCCCTCTGCCTTCCCGTCCCTCGCAGCTTTCCAGGCCCTTTTCCCTCTTGCCACATCCACACTGCTGATGGTTCTCCTCCAGACAGACTTCCCAGGCCACTGGTGAAAGCACCGTGATGGTGCTGGGATCACCACAGCCCTCCAGAAGCTCAGGGAAGTCACTCTGCCTGATTTCACACTCACCCTTTTGCAGGACTTGGGGTTCTTAAAAGGGATTTTGAAGGCAGCATGTTTGAATCTGATTAAAAAAAAAAAACAAAAAAAAGGGACTGCTTTCCTACAAAATGCCTAATCAACATGTAGGAGTCATTGCCAGGAGGGGTGGCAAAGGCTGGCAGCTTATGCAGGTTCGCAGAGGGATTAAGTGTTTAATGGGTAATGAGAGCAATTGCAGGTAGGATTTGAAATGCCTGTTGATGGCAAATGAGCTCTTTTCTGCCTCAGAGGATAAGTCAGCCTCTGGCTGCCTGGAACGGGGTGAGAAGGTGGTGTAGGCATTTTAGAGGGGTGTCTTACTCCATGGGATTGGGATCTGCAGAGCTGCTTGGTCCATGCCTTCAAACATCCTGGCATGAGAACAAGATAGGGGGTTGGGTATATCATGTAATCAAGTAGATTTGCTGAAATTGGGAGGCTTTAGCTTGGCACCCATCTTTTCTGCACCAGTTTTGGTACCTGTGGCTGATCAGGAGTGGAGGAAAACAGTCATGTTTCCCCTGTTAGATCTGCCCTCTGCAAATCTCTGTCCATGTGGTGTCTGGAGGGCTTTAAATCAAGGCAGCCTTTTGAACTGCAGGGGTGTTGGCCTTGGGAGGCAGGCTGGGCCTAAAGGAGAGACTGCACCAGCCTGGAGGAGCCATCAGTATTTTGACAGAATCTTCTCTAGTCCCTTTGATTTTTTCCACAGCCTTGCCCTTCCCTGGTATCTCCTGCTCTCCACCCTGTATTAGCCATGAGCTGGGCTGTGCTCAGGTGCATCCCTGAACCTGCTCTATAAAGGGAAGATCCTTTCTTTCCTCTGCAGCTTTTTGAGCCTTTCCTCCTAAAGCTGCTTTAGCCATTCATGGGATGTTTTTCCTCTAGAGGAAAAACAGAGATGCCCAGGCAGGCTGTCCCTCTGCTTCTCTGGAAGCTGACAGGAGCAGGGCACAGTTTCTCTCTTTGAGGGTGCATCTCTACCTCCCAGCTCTTGCAGAGGCCAGATTTGAAACCCTCACCGCTGTGGGGCAGAGACAGTGCTGGTCAGTGACCGAGTGGCCTTTGCCAAGGGGTTTTTAATTTATTTATAACATCTGGGCACACTGGGTTGAGCCAAAGGTCTGTGTGCCCTGCATGCGGAGGATGCTTAGGGGAAGATCATGGAACCAGGACAAGGAGGGAGCAATGGAGCTGCCCTGTCACCCTCCCAGCTTTCCACCATTCACAGCTGGGAGCTCCCAGCTCTGGTGGCAATATCTGAGCAGTGTGGTCCAGCCGTGGGTGGAATCCCTCCTTGTTAATTTGTCTAATTGCTGTTAGGACTCATTTCTCTGGAGCATCCTGTAGGAGAGGGTCTCATGCCTTGGTGATGTGCAGTGTGGAAAGAAACATTCTATTTCATAGACTCATGGAATGGTTTGGGTTGAAAGGGACCTTAAAGATGATCTAGTCCAGCCTCCTGCCATGGGCAAGGACACTCTCTACTAGCCCAGGTTTTTCCAAGCCCCATCCAGCCTGGCCTGGAACACTCCCAGGGATGGGGCATCCTTCTGGGCAACCTGCTGGTGTGGGAACTCCTTTGCTTTGGTCCAGCATCTGCCTCTCAGATTCCAGTCTGCTGTGTGCAGGCAGTTTGGGAAGGAAGCAGCACCCAACTCCTTCCTGCAGGCTGCAAAGATGGCATTGCTGCTATCAGGGAGTGAACCAACAGTGCCTGCAGGTGATGCCCTGCACGTAAAATCTGCCAGTGTGGGCATCTCTCCCTGGCAGCCTCCCTCAGGAAAGCAGGGCTGGAACCAAAGTGGTTTAATGTGCTAAAAAATCTGCATTTGCAGCGCCCGGCCTTGTTCGGGAAAGCTGCCGGAAAGGGCACGAGGGAGAGCCGGGCACAAAGGCACACATTAACATGGTTAGTTTTCAAGTGTCCTTGGTTAAAAGCTTGGAAAAAGGGACCTTTAAGAAGCAGGAGAAAAAGAAAAAAAGGAACTTTTAAGATGACGTGTCTTGAATGAGCCCTGGCTCAGTAATGCTCTGACTGCATCTGATCCAAAACATATCATGCGGAAGAAAGCAAAAATAGGCCAAGTCAGAGAGGATCATTCAGCTGGGTGAGGAGGGCTGGGTGGGAAGAGTGGCTCTGTTTGGGTGCCTGGAAGCCCTTAGGAAGTCAGTCCTGTGTGCCATGAGCTCGATCTTCAGTTTTGAGTAGTCACTGCTTTAGTGGGGACAGAGGTGTAGGGCATTTGCAGGATGTTTCCCACTTTTCCAGGGTGCTCATGCCACCAGAGTTTCCCAGATAGACAAGATAGATTGGAGCCATATCTCCATCCTGGATCCTTTTAAAATCCCTAAGTTTCCCAAAAGTGAAAGGCCCAAATACCTTTGCTTTTGGGGTTTTCTTGTTGTAGGTTTTTAGGCTTTTTTTCCCTCTGAATAGTGACAAAATAAATTGTATTTCCTTGTCAGCTCTTCTGCAGGAAGGTGGCAGGGAGACAGTAATTGCTCCTCACAGCACTGGGAGTTAGCAGTAACAAAATTACAGCTGGGGAGCGTGCGGCTCTGGATCACTGTGAAATTGAGGCCTTTTTAAAATAGAAACTGGGAAAAAAATGGGCAGGTATTGCTTAAAATAAGGGAAAGTAAGGCCTGAGAGGCCTGAGTCCCTCCTGCCCTTGGTGATGGTAATTGATGCTTCAGCATCCTGCAGTCCAGGGGACCATGTCCTGGTCGTGGTGGTGTCACCTCTGTCATTGCCCCCTTGCCATGGCCAGGCTGATTTCTTTAAGGTTTTATTTGTCTTGTAATGTTTGTATTCAAGTGGCACAGACAGGGGTGGTTCCTCCCCACGACAAAGCCTAGGGGAAGCATCCTTCAGACCCTGGTGGGTGGAAAGGGGTCCGGACGGGGATGAGAGAGCTGGTGGAGGAGGGTGATGCCTTGAGAAATGGTGAAGAGGTTCTGGTTCTGCTCAACTGGACTGGGGGGAAAAAAGAGGCGCTTCCACATGATCCATTGCCCAGGTTTCCTCCCCAGACCATCCTCCAGAGGGAACAGTCTCCCTGATTTGCGAGGTGCCGACCCCAGATGAGAAGCCTCCAGCCCTCGCTCCTCCAGCTTTGCACGTGCACCATCTCTGTTGGGTGCTGCCTCAGTTTCCCTGCTCCTGGCTGCTCCTGCCCATCTGACACCATGCCTCTGTCCCCGTGCAGGGCTGCTGGTGCGGGAGGTGCAGATCGAGGTGTCCCGGCAGCAGGTGGAGGAGCTGTTTGGCCTGGAGGATTACTGGTGCCAGTGCGTGGCCTGGAGCTCGGCGGGCACCACCAAGAGCCGCCGGGCCTACGTCCGCATCGCCTGTAAGTGCTGCTCCCCTGTCCAAGGGCTCACTCCTTCCCCGCTTTCTGATCAGTTTGGGATGACCCATCCTTGCTAGATGACCCCGGTTTTCTCTCCCCAGCCCAGCCCTTCTTTCCCTTTGGAGAATCATTGTCCCCAGCTGCCGGGGCGGTGGCGTGGCCGGGGTTAAGGCCGCATTGCCCAGCAGCGTGCTCAGCGCTTCCCGGGGTTTGATTATCCTTAATAACCCAACGGGTGGCACCTGGCACGTTCCACCTGAATCAGCGACGTCCTCCGTGTCCCTGCTGTCACTGTCGCTGCCCTGAGCTGCTGTTTGGGGGTGCCAGCCTGATTAAAGGCTGGGCCTGCCTGAACTCACTCAATGAGCAAATGAGATGGCGGAGCTGCAGGAGGACAGCCAAGCTTCCCTGGTCCCAAATGGATTTTGCTATTAGAGGGGGGTAGTAATCCAACATGCTATCCCCAAAACAGAGTGCTGATGGATCAGCTATGCTGCTGAAGAGTTTGGTCTGAACAGGGAAAACTACAGACTCAAAGAATCATAGAATCACAGAAAGTTTTGGGTTGGAAGGGACCTTAAAACTCACCTCATTCCAACCCTGTGCCATGGGGAGTGACACGCTCCTCTAGACCAACTTGCTCCAAACCCCCTCCCTCCCTTGAACACTTCCATGGTGTTTTTTGGAGCAGAGAGTTCAGGAGCTACATGGAGAGGTCTGGGAGTTGTAGCAGAGGATTGCAGCACCATCTAGTGATGCTCCTGCTCCTTCCCAGGCTCCGGAGCAGGACACTGCTGTGTCCTCCACATCCTTGGCTAGGCTCTGCTGGGTGGGATGAAGAAACTGGATAAACTGATGTTAGCCCCAAAAGGATAAGACAGGATGGGGTACAAGCTTGCAAGCACATGAAAGAGGGAATGTATCATGCGTGCTGCCCCAAATCCATCCTGGAAAACATGGTTCTTCATCTCCTTCCTCCCAAGGCACGTTTTGCCCTGGCTGTCCATGCCAGAGGGACTTCCTGACTTGAGGGTGCAAGCACTAAGCTGAGGTGCTCACTAAAGTTTTGGAGGCTGCCCTGTTCCTGCTGCAGGCTGGTAACCCCTGACTTTTCCTTCCCCTCCCAGACCTACGGAAGAACTTTGATCAGGAGCCGCTGGGCAAGGAGGTCCCGCTGGAGCACGAGGTGCTGCTGCAGTGCCGCCCGCCCGAGGGGGTCCCACAGGCTGAGGTGAGCAGCTCCTGAAGGAATGCACGGTGGGGTGTCCCATCCCATCCCGGTTGATCTCCTGTCAGCTGTCATTCAGCAGAATGATTTATTTTGGGCACCACCGTTCAGTGCACTTCTCCCACACTTCCTGAGGTGTGGGAAGATCCAAGGAGTTACCCAGTGAGTTGTCTGGATGGGAGCAGTCACCAGTGGGAGCTGAGGGTGGAGAAAATCAGTGCAGATGGGTTTTTCTACCGTGGTAGTGGAGCTTTCTGTGCCCACAGCTCCATCAGCCACTGGGAGCTGTGTGTTGGAGGGAGCCATAGTGTCTCATCCTTGCCCAAAACACCAGCAAGGTGCCCCAGTCAGGCCAGGTTTAGCCCAGTTTTCAAGGAGAAATAAAAACTGGAGGTTGTCCAGTCAGCAGTTAGAGTGCTGAGGACGTCTTTGATCTTGGCGACAGCTTAATCCCCATCCCTTCCTTTCCTGCCAGGTGGAGTGGTTGAGGAACGAGGACGTCATCGACCCCACCCAGGACACCAACTTCCTGATCACCATCGATCACAACCTCATTATCAAGCAGGCGCGACTGCTGGACACTGCTAATTACACCTGCATGGCCAAAAACATCGTGGCCAAGCGCCGGAGCACCACGGCCGCTGTCATCGTCTACGGTACCAGCCCGTGCGCCGGGAAGGGGACCTTTGGTGCTGGCCCAGTCTCCAAGCCAAGGGGGAGGAGTATGAACACTTTCTGGGAGTGGTAGGAGTGAATTAGTGCATTACATTAGGTGATAACCAGTATCTGCAGAACAGGAGCCTCTAATGGCTTCCACAGGCAGTGAGGAGAGGTTTGAGGTGTAGGGGTGGAGGGATTTCCAAGCATTCTCGGCTGGGTAAGAGGGTGGGTGGAAGTGGGATGCAGTCAGATTGCTCTGACTCTCAAAGCAGCTGGAAAGCTGTATTTGGCTCAGCTTTGCTCTGAAATAAAAGATCTCCTCAGGGCCAGAGACAGAAGTATTTGCCAAGTAGAGAAAGGACCAAAGCAGTCTTTTGAGCATCTTGAGCACGGGGTGGTGACACAGGAGGGAGTTTGAGGTTTTCTGTTCATGAGGCTGAGCTGTAACAGGCGGTCACAGAAGGTGTAAGAACTCAAGGCTTAGCTCCAGTCTGAGGCTTAGCAGATGGATTGGGCTCCAGAGTTAACTGTGCCCATCTCCTCTGCAGTGAATGGTGGCTGGTCCACCTGGTCTGAGTGGTCCCCGTGCAATAACCGCTGTGGCCGGGGCTGGCAGAAGCGCACCCGGACCTGCACCAACCCCGCGCCCCTCAACGGCGGCTCCTTCTGCGATGGGCAGCCCTTCCAGAAAATCACCTGCACCACCCTCTGCCCAGGTAAGGAGGGCTCAGAAACTGCCACGCCCACGCTGCCTGTACCCCAGGCTGTGGTTGGGATTGTTGGAATTGTTCAGCCTGGACAAGAGAAGGCTCTGAGGTGACCTGATTGCAGCCTTCTAGTATTTCAAGGTAGCCTACAAGAAACATGGAGAGAGATTATTGGAGAATAATCTCCAATGGCTTCACAGAGACAGAGGGAAGGATTAGATGGGATATGGGGAAGAAACTCTTCCCTGGGAGAGTGGGGAGGCCTTGGCACAGGGCGCCCAGAGTAGCTGTGGCTGCCCCTGGGTCCCTGAAGTGTCCAAAGCCAGGTTGGATGGGGCTTGGAGCAGCCTGGAAGGTGTTCACTGCCCATGGCAGGGGGGGTGGAGTAAGCTGGTCTTTAAGGAGTCCCCAAAATGAGAAGGTTTTACTGACACTGCCGTGTTCGGTGCCCGCAGTGGATGGCGCATGGACGGAGTGGAGCAAGTGGTCAGCGTGCAGCACCGAGTGCACCCACTGGCGCAGCCGCGAGTGCGCGGCCCCCGCGCCCCGCAACGGCGGCAAGGACTGCAGCGGGGTGCTGCTGGACTCCAAAAACTGCACCGACGGCCTTTGCCTGCACAGTGAGTACTAGGGAGGGTGGCCACGGGCATGGGGACATGCCACAGGAGATGCCACTGGCTGTGGCGCTCCGGCATTTGGCCACGCTTTGTTGGCTGTGCCTCCGAGCTGATGGAGCAGCCACCGCCACCAGAGTTTTAAGTCGTGTCTTTAAAAAGGTGTTTTCAGGCAGATTCACCCCTTCCAGAGTTATTTCTTACCTGGAAGAAGACATACTAGGGATTTTGGGGATTTGGAGGGATCTAAACCTGCTGCTGGAATTGAGGCCCCTGTCCCCCTGCCGTAGGTTTGGGGTGTCTGCTGAAATAAAGCTGAAATAAAGCTGAGCAGACAGGGCAACAGGAGGGGGTTTCTGAGCCACACCATGAAAATACCTTCCCTGGGTCACTGGTGGGAGTTCTGGAGGTGTTTTTTTTTGAGGAAATAAACCCATAATGATGGTAATGGTGCTGCTACCTGTGAGTGGGCATGCTGAAGGCAGCTAATGCTGCCACCTGCTGCTGTGTGACACCACTGTCCCCTTTACTGCCTGGGCACGAGGATGTCCTTGTCAGCATGTTTGTGCCTGGCTTTTGGAATGCCCCAGGGAACAATGCTGATCTCCCACACCCCCACCCGGGCTGGCTTACCTCCCACTTTCTGTTTCATCTCATCCCCATCATCACCTTCACCTTTTTCTTTTCTAACTTTGTTTTTCCTAACAGATAAAAGAATTCTAAACGAGCCCAAAAGCCACCGTAAGTGCTCATTTCATGGCCATTTTTTTTTTGTTTGTTCCTGTGGTTTTGTTCTGTTGAATCCATGGCAGGGGTTCCCTGGCAGCTGGGCAAGGACAGGGTGGGAAGATGGAACAACTAAATCCCACTCCAAAACTCCTGTGGGCTCCTCAGGGTTGTCTCTGTTAGGATGTGAGGGTTGCTCACAGCTTCATGAACCTGAGCTGCACAAACTGAATGTTTCTGGGACCCTCAGGTGAAGTTTGCATAAGCTGTGGCCAGGTGACCTCCAAAGGTCTGAGAGCTTCACCTCCATCTCATTCTCTGGCATTGCTCTTGATTTCCTGCTCTTAGAAAACACTTTCCATCCTCTTGCCAGCCTTTCCAGCAGGCCCAGGGCACCCATGCCTGAGTCAGTAGTGGGGCTGGGGAGCCATGGTGGGTCTTGATGTGCTTTGCTGCTGCCCCTTTTTTCACCTCTATGTCTTCAATCCCTCTCAGTGCTGGAGGCCACGGGCGACGTGGCCCTGTACGCCGGGCTGGTGGTGGCCATTTTCGTCTTCATCGTGATCCTCATGGCCGTGGGGGTGGTGGTGTACCGGAGGAGACGCCGGGATTTCGACACGGACATCACGGACTCCTCGGCCGCTCTGACAGGAGGGTTCCACCCCGTCAATTTCAAGACATCCCGGCATGGTAAGAGCCGTGGAGCTGTAGGTCAAGCAGAAAGAAAGTCACAGGAGAGGGTGGATCCTCACTGGGCTCCCAGTCCTGTTTTTCTGGGGGATTATACTGATTTTTGAAAGCTGAAGGCTCCATGGAAGTGGTCAGGTGTTGATGGTGGGAATCAGGGCAGCCTGGTCTGCTGGAAGATGCCCCACGGCAGGGGAATGAGATGGTTTTGAAGGTCACATCCACCCCAAACCATTTCTGGGATGTCTTGCGCTCAAGCAGTACTTTTTCATGCCCTTGTTTCCCCCTGCTGCCTTCATCCCACCTGTGTTTCCTGGTCCCACAGACAACCCTCAGCTGCTGCACCCATCCATGCAGCCAGATCTGACGGCCAGCGCGGGCGTGTACCGCGGCCCCATGTACGCCCTGCAGGACTCCTCCGACAAGATCCCCATGACCAATTCCCCGCTGCTGGACCCCCTGCCCAGCCTCAAGATCAAGGTGTACAACTCCTCCACCGCCTCCTCCTCGCCAGGGCTGCACGATGGCACAGACCTGCTGGGGGGGGTCCCTGCCACCGGCACCTACCCGGGGGACACCGCCAGGGACGGCCACTTTGCCAACGCACGGAACAAAGGCCTGGGCTCCCAGCACCTCCTCAGCCTGCCCCGGGAGCATGGCTACAGCGCCAGTGGCACCTTCGGCTACCTGGGGGGACGGCTCACCGTGCCTGGCACAGGTAAAGCCCCAGGCTGGGATTGTGTGGCTGCTGAGCCATCAAGGAGTTGCTCTTGAGCAGCCCTTTGCTGTCCCAAACCTGGCTCAGGGAGGGGAGGCAGGAAGCCATTCCTGTGCTGGGCATCTCAGTCTGGAGGTTATTACAGCCTCCTTGGGCTTGCCTTGTTCTTTTCCTGTTATTGATCCAGGGCCAGCACTTTGTAAAAACACCCCAAAGATTAGGATTTTCCATCCTAGTGAAGAAAAAACATTGCCCTGGCTTGTCCTTGCAAGTGGTGCAGCCATAAGACATTCCAGAGAAGCTGTGGCTGCCCTGTCCCCAGAAGTATTAAAGGCCAAGATGGACAAGGCTTGGAGCAGCCTGGGATAGTGGAAAGTGTCCCTGCCTGAGGCAGGGATGTTGGAGCTGGGTGATCTTTAAGGTCCCTTCCAACCCAAAGCATTCCATGTTTCTGGGATCTGGAGGTGTTCCTATCTGTGCTGCCCTGGCTCCCTGCTTTCCTTGTGCTCTCTGGCTGGGGTGGAAGGTGGTTTCTCCCTCATTCACCCCTCTGCCTGTGACTGACACCCGTGTGTGCCATTCCAGGGGTGAGCCTGCTGGTGCCCCACGGGGCCATCCCCCAGGGGAAGTTCTACGAGATGTACCTGGTGCTCAACAAGGCTGAGACCGCCCTGTAAGTCACCCCGCCGGCCACCCACTCCTCGTTGGCCACCACGGAGTTCCCTGTCCAACCTCTGTGCCCTGTCCCTCCCCAGGTTGCCCTCTGAGGGCACACAGACAGTGCTGAGCCCAGCAGTGACCTGTGGACCCACGGGCCTGCTCCTGTGCCGCCCTGTCGTCCTGACCATTCCCCACTGTGCCGACGTCAGCTCCTCGGATTGGATCTACCAGCTGAAAACACAGTCCCACCAGGGAAACTGGGAGGTAAGGGGGGAGCCCAGGCCCTGCAGCCAGCAGAGACCCTGAGGGGCATGACCCCTTGGACGACGGGCTGACCCTCAATCTGGATGTCTCTGTAGGAAGTCGTGACCCTGGATGAGGAGACCCTCAACACTCCCTGCTACTGCCAGCTGGAAGCCAAGTCCTGCCATATTTTGCTGGACCAGCTTGGCACCTATGTCTTTGTGGGGGAGTCCTACTCCAGGTCAGCCATCAAGAGGCTGCAGCTGGCCATCTTCGCCCCCACTGTCTGCACCTCCCTGGAGTACAGCCTCAAGGTCTACTGCTTGGAGGACACACCAGATGCTCTGAAGGTAAATATGCCCTTCCCAAAGCTGTTTGTGCTGGCAGCAAGATGGCCTGGCCCTGGGGAGCAGACAGCCTGATGCAACTGCCTGCAAAGTGACCACAGTGAAATAATGAGGTGTTTACTGCTTTGCCTGTCCTTCCTCGTCCTCTGCAAAGGAAACAAGGGAGGGTGTTGTGTGTCTCCTCTGCTGGGACCCTTCCTGCTGCAGGCATTACATGAGAGGTGTGGCTGCTGATGGGCAAGTTTTTTATGGATCCTGTTATATTTCCTGCACGGATCCATGTCTCTCTGTGTTGTGGAAAGGTTTTGTGGCATAGATAACATCCAGTGCCTCACGGGAAGCTGGAGTTGGGATGCTTTGGCTGCCTGGGCCCACCAGTGCTGTGGCTGTTTGATTCCCTGGGACTTGTTTAGTGGATCCTGTTGGGATTGATGTGGTGCCTCTAGGTGGGGATGTAGGCAGGGCTCTGGCTTCTGGCTTGTCTTTTTCTCCTAAAAGCTACTGTTATGATGAAGGGATGGTGTTAAAAGCAGACAGGGTGGCACCCTTCAAGGGTGTGCCTGACCCTTGTGTTGGAGCTTTGTGTTCTCCAAGGAGTACAAAGGCATTTATGGATGTTCACATTAGGAAATCCAAGTTTTAGGAGGGGCTGGTGTATGAGATGAGCTGGTGAGTTCTACTGGGATGGCAAAAGCTATTCTCCATGAGCCTGAGGCTGCTACTGGCTCTTCTTGGCAGCTCCTCTCCTCGCTCCATCCTGGCTTTGGGCGTGGAGGTGGGCAGAGGAGCAGCCCCTCTCCTTCTCCTGGTTCTCACCCTCCCTGTCCTGCTCCCCACAGGAGGTGCTGGAGCTGGAGAGGACACTGGGAGGGTACCTGCTGGAGGAGCCCAAGCCTCTGCCCTTCAAGGACAGCTACCACAACCTGCGCCTCTCCATCCATGACATCCCCCACGCGCTGTGGAGGAGCAAACTGCTGGCCAAGTACCAGGTGAGGAGCTGACATGTGGGCAGCTGGACTTCCAGGCTGGGAGCACCATCTCCAGCCAGGCACCACAGGGCTGTGGGTGCCTGAGTTGTCTCCCAGAGGGGTAGAGGAGGAAGGGGACTGGTTTTCAGGTCTTTTTGGTGGGATGCTCTCTGCAAGGTCCTGCTGTCCCATCTCCTCCCTCACGGGGTGGCTGGAGGAGATGGGATCTCCACAGGAACTGCTGGAGACTTCACTAAGCCCATGCTTTGGTGGCCCACAGGAAATCCCCTTCTACCACATCTGGAGTGGGAGCCAGCGAGCACTGCACTGCACCTTCACTCTGGAGAGGTACAGCCAGGCCTCCAGCGAGCTCACCTGCAAGATCTGCGTCCGGCAGGTGGAAGGGGAGGGGCAGATCTTCCAGCTCCACATCACACTGGGAGAGGTGAGCGGAGGGGAGCTGAGGGGGCAGCAGGGGATGCTCTGGGACACAGCAGCAACGTCCCACCCTGTCCTTCCTCTTCCAGCACGGCAGCTCCTCCGACACCCTCCGCTCCCACCACAGCGCTGCCACCACCACCACCACCCAGGTGGGACCCTACGCCTTCAAAATCCCCCTCTCCATCCGGCAGAAGATCTGCAACAGCCTGGATGCTCCCAACTCCAGGGGGAACGACTGGAGACTTCTGGCCCAGAAGCTTTCCATGGACCGGTGGGTCTCCCCAGGCTTTGCTTTCCCCTTCCTGTTCCCCCCAGCAGGAAGTCTTCACTCTGTGCTCCCTGTCAGCTGGGGACATCCAGTGGGGTTGTGTCCAGCTGTATAGCTCCATCCATAAATGGGGATATAGCTCTGTATAGTTATATCCATCTCTATCCTTGGATGTGATTTTAAACTAAAAGAGGAGAGGTTTAGACGACATATTGGGAAGAAATTCTTCCCCTGGGGGTGGGGAGGCCCTGGCACAGGGTGCCTGGAGAAGTTGTGGCTGCCCCATCCCTGGAAGTGTTCAAATCCAGGTTGGATGGGTCTTGGAGCACGCTGGGATAATGGAGGGTGTCCCTGCCCACGGCAGGCGTGTTGGAACTAGATGATCTTGAAGGTCCTTTCCAACTCAAACAATTCTGGCATCCATCTGTGTCACAGTCCTGCATCTCCTGTCACTTTGAATGGCCCTCTTATTTATCTGGGCCAATGGCTGTGCCATTCCCACCTGGTTTCACCCCAGGACCAAAGGGAGAAAGGGGAATTTCAGCAAAGCAAAGCTTGTGTTGCATTTGCACGTACCAGCTCAAAAAATTGCAGGCAGTCTCTCGAGGGCATTTGTGTTACAGCATTCCCAGCAAAGTTCACATCCCAAACAGGTTTGCTGCTCCAGCATATCCTCCCCCCAGCCACCACAAAGGGCAGCACAGCAGCCCAACCCTCTTCTGCTTTTCCCTTTCAGGTATCTGAACTACTTTGCCACCAAAGCCAGCCCCACTGGGGTGCTCCTGGACTTGTGGGAAGCCGAGCACCAGGACGACGGCGATCTCAACACCCTGGCCAGTGCCTTAGAGGAGATGGGCAAGAGCGAGATGCTGGTGGTCATGGCCACGGAGGGGGACTGCTGATGGTGCTCCCCACGGCTGGGGGGCCAGGAGGATGAAATAGGGGGTGAGGAAGGGTCCTCCCCCTCAATGGCAGGGGGAGGCACATCCGTCTTGAGCGGGGAGGGGCCAAGGCCGGCGCTTGTCCCGCATCACTGTCAGCCTTAGAGACCCATCCTCAGCGTTTACAAGCAATTCAAGTGTTACACAGCATTCCTCCTCCTCCTCCTCCTCATGGCAAGGGAGGAATTAGGGCTTCTCGAGTCGGGATGGGGGCTTTCCTTTTCCTTCTTCTTTTTGGGTTCCCTTCCTTCTCCTCCTTTAATAGCATTTCTGCGTTGAAGAGACGAATACAATCCAGGCTTAACTTCCGTCAAAGGCTTCAGGCAGCGTAACGAGGCAAATAGGAAAGAAAAAAAGGAAAAAAAAAAAAAAAAAAGTTTCTTAGGAAACGCAAATAATTTATTATCCAGATCTTTGGATGTGTCCTTTTTAAAAAAAAGAAAAAAAAAAAAAAAAAAAAGGCAGATTTATAAATCTTTTTTTTTTCAGCGTGCGAAAGCAAGAGTGTCCCTATGGTCAGGGTGGCAGAGAGAGATTTCAATGGACACACTTTTGTAAGGAAAAGCGTGTGATCCAAGTTGAGCAAAATGTGTTTACATGCCCCAGGGAGTGTGGAGGGTGAAGTGCCTCTCTGCCCTTCAGGTTCAGGGTCAGCTCAGACCCTTTTGCAAGGCTTTTGTCCTTGCAAACTCCCTTTTCCCTGGTAGTGGGAATGACGGGTCCCACCCCACCTGCAAGGAGGGATGAGGGATGCTGCCCTGTATTTAGGTTTCAGGGTGGGGAGAGTGCATCCAGATATGGGTATTTTTAATGAATTCTTCCCTGGCATGGTTTGGGGGAGCTTTTTAGGATGACTACGCCTTCATTTACATAACTTCAGTACAAACCAAAGATTTCAGTCCGGACTCGAGGCTGAAGGGCCTTACAACATCAAGGGGATGTTGTAAACCCAGCAGGATTTTGCAGTGAGCATCCCAAACCTGGGCTTGGGGGTCAGAGGGAGGTGATGAGCGGGTGTGGAGGGGTCAGGGGAGAGCAGAGGCTGGCGGGCTGGGATGCGACCACCTCAAACCTGAGGGCTCTGCTTCAGGTCCATGCACTCTGCCTGGATTTTGGTGCAGTATTTCAGCACAGATCCAGGGAGGGATACTCTGGTATTCCCAAGCTGTGAGCCAGGCTGAGCATTCTCACATGAGGGACAGCATTGTGAGCAGTGCTCAGGTTTCCATCCTTTACTGCAGCTTCTGCTGCAGGTTTTTTGTAACGATGGAGAAGCTGTGGGGTGAATGGAAAGTAATCAAGTGGTAGGCAGGAACGAGGTTCCTCACACAGATACGGTGTCTTGATGAAGGTAAAAAATTTAGGTTGCCTGCAGGTAGAAATAGTTACTCACCGAGTGCTGTATCTTAGAAACTTGTCTGTTAAAAAAAAAAAAAAAAATAGGAAGGGGGTGGTAAGCTCAGGATTAGACTAGGTCACACAGCCAGGCTGTGGATTCTCCATCAGTGGAAGTATTAGGAGCATGTCCTGCTCTGGGCTGCAGAGCCCTGGATCAGTGTCGTGGAATGCCTGTGTCATCCTGCAAAGTGCTGGGCACACTCAGGGAGCCTGGAGAGTCACCTGCACAGGGCAGCTCGGGAGGAGCTTTCCATACTGCTGGGACACGGTAGGATTCCTCTGGGCAGCTCCTGAGGCACTGATGGAAAGTACTGAGCTGCTCCCTGTTGTGTCTCAGGGTCCCTGGGGTTCACTTCTTGCTGGGTTTTCGAGGCTGTGGGAGAGAAGGGATCTTTTCTCCTTGTGCTGGATGGGAAAACTGCTGCTGGGCAAGCTCCTGTGGCACGTGGGAAGGGGCTTATTCATCCTTTGGGTTGCATTTGACCATTTCTGGGACCCTCTGCGCTAAGGAAGTATAAGCACATTTGGAGAGCAATCTAGACCAGATGGATCAATCCAGCTGCCCCTGGTTTTGAGGGTTCCTTCCTCAGTTCCATGCTGTTCTCCCAGGGATGAGATGCTCGTTCAGGTCACCTCGGAATCTCTCTCGCTCCCATTCTCTGGTTTATGGATTGCTGTGCTGGGATGTGCATCCGTCCCTCTGTCCATCCATCCCTCTGTCCTGCCCACGGGTGCCTCTCTCCATCTCCATCCGTGTCCATCTTCCCCTTCCCTCGGGCAGGCAGCAGCCACCTGGCTTGGCTGAAGTGCATGTTTGGGAGGATTGTCCCTGTTTTTCTGACCGGGGAACCTGCAGGAGGAGCGGGGTAGAGGGGATGCAGGGTCTGCCTCCATCTCCCGTGGGTGCCAGCTCCCAGGAGCCTCCACTCCTCCCTCCACACCCGGGGGTTTCTCCAGCCAGGAATTTTAGCAAAGGCAGCCCCTGTTGTGCTGGCAGTGTCCATCTCTTGCTCCAAAATGTGTTTCCATATTTATATGTCCAGGGGATGGGCCTGGTGGCATCCTCTAAACCCATGTCTGTTTATTCTGTAAACTAAAGAACTGTAAATAAAGTTTAGCATTCCTATTGTAACAAATTAATTTTTATGCAATAAATTATATTTCCTAGTCTAATAAAAAAATAAAATAAAAAAAAAACATAAAAAAAAAGGAAACAATCTGCTCTCTCCCCTCCTGTTCATCGCTCACCGGTTCCTGCTGCGTTTGGCATCTGCAGGGATTGGAGATCCCTGTGAGCATCCCTCCAGCCTGCTTTGGGAGGATGTTGCTCTTGGAGTCCCTGCTGGAAGTAAGCTGGAGATTGATTGATGGTTTGTTTTGGGCTCTCGTGGGTGCTTCCAAGGCAGGAGACGAGGGCTACAGCTATGGCTCGTGGGCTACACCACCCTCTCAAGCAGATCCTTCTCTTCCCCAAGGGATATTCTACGGAAAGCAATTTCTTCCAGCGAAGAGACCAGGACTGGGGGAGGGGATTAATTTGGGAAGGGGCAATGGAGCAGGGAGCTGCCAGCTGCAAGTGGGGCATCCCACTTTGCTTCCCCCCCTGCCTGGGGACTGCCGCAGCTCCCCTGCTCAGTCCCAGCAAGGGAACGAAGCCAGAGGGGTTTGCAGGGAGGTTCGGGGAGCCCGCTGTCCCTACCTGAGCCGCTCACCTCGTCTGGCTCACGGCGACCAGTAGCCACCAGGAGATGGCAACATTGTCCGTGCTCCGGGCAGGAGTGGGACTTCTGCAGCCAGTGAGAAAAAACGGAGAGGGAATTGCTGTCCTGCCACCACAGTGATTATAAGGGAGGCCCAACCTTCCCAGCTCCAGACAGGATGCTGAGGCAAATCCCTTCTCAGAAGGCACAACCTTTTCCAAGAGTCCCAGAATGGTTTGGTGTGGAAGGGATGTTACAGACAGTGATGTTATTTATGTCTTTTTCCACCCCCCTGCCATGGACAGGGACACTTTGCATCAGACCAGGTTGCTCCAGCCTGGCTTCAAATACTTGCAGGGAAGGGGCAGCCACGGCTTCTCTGGGAAACCTGTGCCAGGGCCTCCCCACCCTCACAGAGAAAAATTTCTTCCCAATATCCCCTATAAACCTGCCCTCTCATCAGTTTAAAGTGATTCCCACTCATCCCTTTCTTTACATCCGAATTCCTCTAACCTCCACTTCCCACGTTGCTTTCTCCGGGTTCTTTTTGCATTAAACCATCTTTCCAAGTGCCTGCATCTGGGGATAACTTTGACCAGCTGGTGCCCAATTCCACCTGTTGTTCTCCTGTTGAGACACCCAGTTTGCTAATTCCCCTTGGAATTCAGCCACCCCAAGTCCCTGCACTGAACTCAGCCCCCATGCCAGGCTCCAAACCAGCAGCTGTCCTGTGAAATGCAGGATAAGTAAAAACATAAGGCTTGATATCAGAGATAGATCTGTAGATACACAAAGGAGGCAAGAGTTTTGCTTACTGTGTCGTTTCAGTTCTTTTCTTTGCAGGAATAGCTCTAGTCTTGCCAGAATATACTCCAAATCTCATTAGAATGTTTGTATCTAAACAAAACAAGGGGAAAAATTATAAATTTATCTCTTCAAAACTAATGAGGTGTAAACAGAAACCTACAGATTAAAAGATCATATATGAGAATTTATGTGCCTCTGGTGGGTTAAACATGTTTTAGTTTATTTGTCACTATCTGTTTTAGGTACATTTGTTCTTTTTTTTTTTAAGATGAGTGAAGCACTTCCATTAAAAGCAAGTAAACAATTACAAATATGTGAATATACTTTTCTTAACATTGCCCATTTTTTAGGTTGTCAGGAAGCCTTCCTGTCAGGGAGTCTTTGGTAAACTGCTGCTGCTGGAGACATTTTCCTGAGCTGGTGGATTTAGTTGTTTACTGACTGGGTCTAATTAACTTCCAAATTGGACAGGGTGGTTCCCCCCACCCCCAAAAGCAAAACCAAGGCAAGGAGCTTGCTCAGCAGCAGCACAGGGGTATCCCTAAACCTGCCCCAATTCCCCTGGGGGGCTGTGCTGTTGCAGAGGGTCTCTGGGGTGTGGGTGATGTCCCAAGGCTCCGAGGCTGGGTGGTGGCCAGCTGTCTGTGCACTGGGGCTACCGGGAGCTGTCTGGGTCCCCTCTGCATTTCTGCCGTAGGTGGGAAAAAAAGAGAAAAATTTAAAAAGGGAGAGTATTTTGCTTTAATGCAGCGTTGGATACGTGTGCATGCCCCTGTAGGACACAGACACAGCTCTGGGGAAAGAAACAGAGAAGAAAGAGGTAATGATTTACTTCCTTCACAGTCACACCATGCCCTCAAAGAAAGGGTCAAAGTCTACTTTGGAGGGAATCAAGGATTTTACAGTGGAATTCATGCTGGTGGGGCATTGCAGGAAGCACAGGGAGTAAAGGAGGAGCTTGTCTCCCATCCTGCAGAAGATGCTCCCCATTCCCCACCCTCCCATCTTCAGGAGGTGGTGTTTTGACGACTTTTGACAAAAATCAAGCCCAGGAAAAAGCTTTTATTACCACTGTGTGTTAAGCCAGGCTGTGATTAACCCTGATTTTCATAGAATCATGGAGTGATTTGGGTTAGAAGGAGAGGCCTTTAGGATCATCTTACTTCCCTGTGCCATGGTCAAGGACACCTTCCAGCAGACCAGGATGCTCAGAGGCCCATCCAGTTCGGGTACTTCCAGGGATGGGGTAACCACAGCTTGTCTGGGCAACCTCCGCCAGGGCCTCCTTCCCCTCACAGGGATTTCTTCCCCATATCCCATCCATCCCTTCCCAGAGAAGGGGCTCTCCAGGTGAGCACCCCCATCTCTCCCAGCTTGGCTCCACACAGAGGGTTTCCAGCCCTGGGAGCAGCTCCGGGGCCTCCTCCGGACTGTCCCCAGCAGCTCTAGACCCTCGCTGTGCCGGGAATGCCAGAGCCGGACTCAGGTGCGCTCCTGCGGGAGAGGGGCGGAATTTGGGATGGAGGGGGCGTGGCCAGCACGAAGGGGGCGTGGTCAATCGGCACCTCGATGGGCGGGGATTGTCCGTGTGGGCGTGGCTATGGGGTGAGTGGGCGTGGCCTGCCCATTAAAGGCGGGCGGGGCGGGGCCGGGGGCCCTCAGGCGGTGGCGGCGGCGGGGCCGGGCGGGACCCCGGTGAGTGCTGTGGGGCTGAGCTGAGGGGGATGCGTGGGCACACTGAGGGGCTGTAGGGCGGGAGGCGGCGCTCCCCGCCGCCGAATTTCCCCGTTTGTTTGCGAAATCCGCGGTTTCCGGCATTTCCGCCTCCCCCGCGCTCCGCCCGGCCCATCTGGGCGGGGGTTTCGCCGGCGCTGCTCGGGGTCGGCTCTGAGGCCCCCGGCCCGGTGCGGCCGCGGAGGGTCTCGGTGCCCCTGGCCGGCCTCCTGCGGCGTTCACAGGGAGTTTTCCTGCGCCGTGTGGCTTTGTGAGTCATCTTGCACAGCTGGGTGACGTCGCGTTGGGCTGGGCAGCCGCTCCGCCGAGCCCGGGTGATGTGGTAGTAGTTCACAGGTAGTTACTGCGAGTTTACACCTCGCTCGGCAGAGCCCGACGGCGCTGAAGGGTTGGCAGCTGCTGGGTTCTTTTTGGAGCCTGACATGAGCTAAGCGAGATCTCTTACAAAGGGGACGGGTTAATTATTGATTATGGGCGGAAATATGGGTGGAATTAGCTGAGTCTCCCTCTCAGTCCCCTCAGACTGAGCCGGAGTCTCAGTCCCTTTCCCCGTCCTTTCCATCCTGGCCCACTCCTCCAGTGTTTGGCTGCCGAGGCCCTGGCTCAGATTGCTGTGACTCCCTCTGGATCCCTGGAAGTGTCCCAGGCCAGGCTGGACAGGACTCTGAGCCACCTGGGCTAGTGGACGGTGTCCCTGCCCACAGAGCCCATGGCATCCATCCCTTCCAACCCAAACCACTCGGTGATTCCATGATTTGCTGGGGCCACAGGGGGATGGAGCCACAGCTTGTGGGCAGCACTGTGGAACCCTGCCATGATAATATCCTTGGGGGCTGTTGTTTTTCCCAGCGTGCCAGCACGATGATCCAGGCAGCCGGCCGCTCTCCCGCAGACCAGGAGCCCCTGCTGGAGGATCCCACGGGGAGCAGGTACAACCAGCAGAAGCCAAGGGACCGCTGGCATGGGGCCTACCTTATATTTTTCCTCCTGGGCATCGGGTCCCTCCTGCCCTGGAATTTCTTCATCACGGCCAAACACTACTGGAGGTACAAGCTGCAGAACTGCTCGGATGAGCCAGGCCCGGCAGGGCAGGCAGCCTCGGACCTGCGGGTAAGTGCTGCTTTTGAGGCAGAAAAAATAACCTGTTTTCCTTCCTAACTCACTCATTTCCCCCCTCTTTTCACATCCTTTAGGGTCTCACCTGCTGTAAACCAGAGGGAAAGGTTAATTTGGTATTTATTTGCAAACAGCTGCAGGGAAGGTGCTTCAAATCATTTTGTGTTCTGCCTTCTACCTGTATTTGGACTGCTAATGTTAAGGTGAATCTAAAAAGACAGGGTTTAACCTTTCATAGGGCAATTTCTACAGTTCAGGGTGTCTTTGTGGTGGTCTTTTTTGTGTCCTTCATGATCTGGCAGGTGTGCCCTGAGTGTCTCCTTGCAGTGATCAACATCTGGCTTGTGGCATATGGAGCGAGGTGCTTGTCATGGGGTGGTGGATGAGGCAGCCTTAGGGTGGCAGGTTAAAGGCTGCTTCCTCTTGCTCCTCCTGCCACAGCAGCATTATTTCCCTGTACCTCCCTGACCAAGCTGTGGTTTCTTGGTGGCTGGAAGAAGTGTTGGAGCGATGAGGCTGC
The DNA here is from genome assembly GCA_018697195.1 of Certhia americana. Lineage (NCBI taxonomy): Eukaryota > Metazoa > Chordata > Aves > Passeriformes > Certhiidae > Certhia > Certhia americana. The sequence goes on from CM031862.1 coordinate 33,349,335, forward strand.
ATCACATCCTCCTCTCGTGGCAGAGCTCATCCAGGCGGTTTGGGCACTTTTTGTTTTTGTATAAACACGGGGCCAGGTGAGACGCCCGCGTTTCCCCTCGGATTTCTCACTCCAGTACACCCACGGCTCTTTGAATTTTCATGGTTGTTAAGTGTCTGCTGCCTTTTTGATGGGGAGGAAGTGCTTATACCAGCAGGCTACAGGTGTGCTGCTGTAAAGCAAAGAACTGAATCAAACTCAGGGTGCCCAAGCTCCTGCACTGCCTGAAGACCAAAATTATCTGTGCCTGTGCTAGTGAAGGTGCTCAGAGGGGTGAAGGGTGCTCTGTCACCACGTGGCACGGTGTTCCCTCACATTCCCTGCATCCCACGTGTTCCTCACCGCCTTGACATCATGCTGATCCTCTTGAAAAAAGCTGGGTTTAAGTAAAGTACATTAAAGAAGGTGTTTACTTGCACAGCTGTACTGCTGGCTGGATCAGCCATTTCTTTGCTGAAAGGGTGTTTCTCTTCTGCCTGTGTGGCCATGGAATGGTGGCTTTTCCTTTCTCCAAGGAAAAGCTTCGTGGCTGTCCTGTGGCAGTCAAGTGTGCTCAGCCAGCCCAGTTTGTTCCCTGCTGCTGCAGCAGGAGGGTTTGTTTGTCCGTGGAGCTGGACTCTGGAAGGATGCAGCTCTGACTGGCAGCCTGCTCCTGGCTCCAGCCTTTGCACTGCTGCTAATTTCATGCCCCGTGCTCAGTAACACTCCAGTGCCTTCGGCCACCATCACCGACCTGGATTCCTTTTCCAGCCTGGCAGGAACCCAGCTGCCAAGTCCGGGCTGGAGCAGAATAGAAACTACTTTGCAAAAGCATCTAGTGTCGGGTTTGCCACCCCCACGATGCTGCTTTGTTCTGGTTTGGGGCTTTTTAAGGCCTCGTTTGAAGTTAATGTGGGGTTAAACACTCCCATTGTGAGCCTCAGCTCCGTGGCTGAGGGATGACACCTTCCTTCCCCTGTTAGACCTGAATGTGTGAGGAAGGTGTCAGATTTGCTTGGGGGTTTATTTTAAAGGCTCAGCGGAAAGGGAGAAGAACTAGGTATATCCTGCAGTGCCAAAAGTGACAGCATATCTGTGAAGGGTGGGAATACCCGAGGAGGGAGAAGAGTTGCCGTTGGAGATGGGTTACAGCTTAACAAGCAGGAGAGAGGAGTATGGAACTTGGTATTTTCCACTGGTCCAGGCATGGATTAAATTTGCCACCCACCATTCTGCTGCTGCATTAAAAATATGGTGCAAGGGTTCTTAAGAACTTGCTCAATTCTCTTCTCACTGCTGGTGTGTGCCCATTTGCTGGGAATGAATGACTATTTCCCTGGGATCCTCAAAACTCAGCATCTCTGCTGGGTTACTTTGAGTACACTTCTGCTTGAGGCAGAGCATTAGAGAGTCATTTTTCCTCCCCAGAAGCAGAAGCAAATTAACTTGGAAGTTTGAGTATCCCCAGGATGGTTTGGAGGTTTGTTTTAAGTAGGGTGGGTAAATAAGCTGGAGTTCTAGCAGCCAGCTTTGCATTTTGCTTTGTCTTTTCATCTGTGTGGCCACAGAGCTTTGAGCCTCCTGCTTGGCTGAGCTGATGCCATAAGCACAGGCATTTCAGTCTCTGCCTATCTGGACCCTCTAGGAGTGATTATTAGATTTCCTGTTGCTTCCAGTGAAGCTCCTGATAGGGAAGAAGAGATGAACGTGCTTGTAAACTGATTAAAAATGATGCAAAGCTGCAAAAAACAATGAACTGTGCAGAGAAAACCTGCCAAGTGCCTTCTCCTGGTTGGACGTGATGAGACAACCATCTCTGTAGCTGGATAAGTGCAGACAATGCAAACCTGTTGTGATAGGGGTGGACATGTAAGTCATCCTTCTCTTTGTGTACCTCATCCTACCTGCTGGCTGAGATTCCTGCAGCAAAAAAAATGGGATTAAGACCCTCGAGGGGAGGAGAGGGAGCAGACACACTTTGATGGTGCACAGCACCATGGCAGCTATTTCTTTCACTGTTTATTTTTTTCCTTCTGGATTTATGTCTCTGATTTCCTGAAATAGCCCAAGGCTATGGGAGGCCAAATCCCAGAATACCCATTGCCCTGAGCCATTTGCAACATGGGCTACAATACAATAAGGTGGACAGCTACACCATAACTCCCTCTTGTGTCATATTCAAGACCTGAAATTCATGTGTTGTTCCCCCCTACAACGTTTTATACTTGGTTTTGGGGTTTTTTTTTCTCCTGGCAGGACTATTTTGAGAGTTACATCTCCATTGCTTCCACCGTGCCCTCAGTGCTGTGCCTGATTGGAAACTTCTTGCTCGTCAACAAGTAAGTGTTGCTCTGATCCCAAGTGTCTGAGCCATGTTCTCCCTGGCTTTGCTCCTGTCTTCTTTCCAGCTTCCCAGCTCGGGCTGCCCTTCCCTCAGGGGGAGACCACGAGGCATCCTGAGCTCAGCCTCCCTGTGCAGCCCAAATTTCCCCTCCTTGCTCCTGCCTGACATGAAGTGGGAGAAGCACCTTGCTCCACACCTGCCTTCAGCGGGCTTGAGTAAATAAATTCCTAATGAATTCCTTGGGTAATTGCTTGGGAACAGTCTTCCTTCCCTCTTAAAAATACTTTTATTGTCATCGGGGACAAAAGCCAAGTTCATCCAGGTAGGAGCAACACCTTGCCCTGGTCTTACCAGCCCTTGAACTGGGATAAGAACAGACCAAGCTGCATCTTGTTGCAAGCTTAGCTTAAATCTCAAACAGCCTCATGCCTTCATTTGCACCCTTTCTTATCCCACATCAGACTCCTGCATGCTTGCAGGCATGGGTTTACATGCTTGATCTCCAGATTCCAGCTCTTTGTCTCACCGATTCCTCATCTCCTCCCACCTTTCTTTATTTTCTTTGCCCCTCCTGCCAGCACAGGAATTGTCCTCCCGTGTCAAACCTTCTGTCTGTGGTTTGAAGCACAGCAGTGACTTCTCCCCCTTGTGCCCAGGGTTCCTGCCAGTGTCCGGATCCTGTGCTCCCTCCTTGTCATGCTGGCTGTTTTCCTGGTGATCACGGTGCTGGTGAAGGTGGACACCTCCACCTGGACCACGCGTTTCTTCGCCCTCACCATCTTCTGCGTGGCCGTGGTCAGCAGCGCCTCCACCGTCTTCTCCAGCAGCATCTTCGGCCTGAGCAGCTGCTTCCCCATGAGGAACCTGCAGGCTCTGGTCTCAGGTGGGGTTATTCCACAGGGATGGTGCTCTTGGACTTTCCCTGCCCCGCTCTGTGGTTTTCTCTCTCCTGCCTCTGGGGTTTTGTCATGTGGGGTTTGTTTTAGAAGCTTAACTTTGCCCTAATGATAAAGGGAAGTTGCTGAAGGAGAAACTCGCTCGGTCATGTGAGCTTTGGTTTCTGTAAATAGCCATAAACTGATCCTGGAGAGTTGCTGGGTGCAGGGAGAAAGGAGAGGAGTTGATGTCCCCCTGCTCTGCCATTTCCAGCAGAGGGATCTGCAGCTTTGCCTTGTCTGCTCCTTTCTGATCAACATTCCATGAGTGATGAGGGGCAGGTTGGGAGCTGTGAGTGATGAGCTCCCTGGAGCTTTGATAACAATATAAATGTGCTGTTGCATGGTTGACAAACCAAGAGAAGGGGGGAAAAAATCAGGATGGTGAAATTTTTCCTGGGGCCAAGACAGAAGTGTATTAATGAGTTTATCTGAGAGAAGGAAGGCACCACATCCCTGAGATGGCATTCCTGCTGTCGGTGGCTTGAATTCCCATCTGGGGGAGTGCAGAAGGGAGTTTGATTATACGTGTGCCCGTGGAAAGCCAGGTTTAGGCTTTGGAAAAGGTTTGGACTCTTTCTGCAGGACTGGGGACCTGCAAGCCTGGCAGGCCTGGGTCCAATCCTGAGCCCTGTGTGTGCTGTGCAGGATGGCACCTGTGCTGAGGTGTGCAAATGGAGAGGAGGTGGTTTGTGCAGCTGTACCCTGAGCCAGGCTTGAGGCTGAGCATGTGGGGCAGGGCCTGAGCTGTGTCCCGTGGGGACCTGTGTGTGTCAGAGGAAGAGCTGTACACTCCTCTGATTGTCCTGGATGATTTCAGACCTGGGCAGGGGGCTGAGAGACCTTGGCACGGAGTCAAAAACACCTGTGGCTTTGATTTTACCCCATGGGAGAAATGACCATCTCTGTGTGAGGATTTACAGGCCACAAGAGTTTGAGAAGAGTAATAGCTAATTTGTCACAGGGTGAAAAGTAGAATTTTTGGGTTTTTTAGAATGGGGGTTCAGGGGACAAGATGGAGGCGTGTCCTGTTCTTCTTCTTGTTCTTCTTGTCCTCCATCTTCTGCTGTGATGGTGGCACTTTCTGGTTGGTTTAAGTAGAGACAGACTGTCCAACATAGGTGATAGGGATTGGAAAGTTATCATAAATAATGTACACGTAGTTTTTAGTATAAAAGTAAACACCACCCTGAGGGCAGTGGATTGTGCCTTGAACTGACTTGCTGAGAGGATCTCTGCTAGTCAGGGAAAGAATGGAACAGATAAGGAAAAATAAACATCCTTGGAAAACAGAATCAACAACTCTCGACTTTGATCACGTGGCTGGGAGAAAAGGACTTTCTAAATCTTGGGAATCATCAAAACCATCCAAAAACCCGAGACTTTTGGGCTGTCCCTCTCATTCTGTGTGCCCCCCTCTGTTCCCACACGCAGGCCAGGCCATGGGTGGCACCATCAGTGCCGTGGCCTCGGTGATAGACCTGGCAGCGTCAGCCGATGTCACTGACAGCGCCCTGGCCTACTTCCTCACCGCCGACATCTTCATCGTCATCTGCATCATGGTGTACCTGCTCCTGCCCAGGCTGCAGTACTCCAGGTGTGTGCCAGCCTGCCAGGGGCATCCCATGGAAGGTTTGCAGGGGGATTGCTGGGGGATCCACAGGATGCTGACCGTGCCTGTCCCTACCCTGTCACCGCCGCCAGCCATGCTTCCCCTTTCACCGAAACCACAGGCCGAAACTGGGTGCGTGCTGAGTTTCTGCCAGGCTTTCCCAAGGCCACCGAGGCCAGTGCTCCCAAAATGTGTGGAGTCAGCAGAGAGCCCTGATCCAGAGGCAGCCAGCTGGGAGTATCCCCATAGCGTGTCTGCTGCTTGGATGTGTGTGTCCCATCGGTCTGGTTGGTGCATGAAGCCCCGAGAGCCCCCTGCCCCCAGGTGCCTGCAGACAATAGGATCCCCTCTGTGAGCACTGAGGATGCAGAGAGCTGGGGAGAGGGGATGGTGGACCTGCAAGGGTCACCCCTCTGTCCGAGGTGGGAGCTGGAGGTGTGGTGTGTCCAGCGGGCATACCTGTGTCACCAGCTGCTCTCCTGCCTTCTCTCCAAATCTCAGTTTCATTCCCCCTGTGCTTCCCTCCATCTCTTTCTCTAGGTATTACCTGAGCAGCCAGAAGGAGGGCCCCTCTCTGGTCACTGTGCCCCCTGACAGCTCCGTGGAGGATGAGGCAGAGCCAGGAGGCACCAGGAGTTCCTCCTTCCTCACAGGAAGTGCTGGCATCCCCCCACTCCGCCCCATCCTACAGAAGACCGCCCTCCTCGGCTTCTGCCTCTTCTACGTCTTCTTCATCTCCATCATCATCTTCCCTTCCCTCTCCTCCAACATCGAGTCTGTCAGCAAATCCTCGGGAAGCCCGTGGAGCACCAAGTACTTCACACCGCTCACGTGTTTCCTCCTGTACAACTTTGCTGACTGGTGTGGGAGGCAGGTCACTGCCTGGATCCAGGTGCCTGGTCCCAAGAGCAAACTGCTGCCTGCCCTCGTCCTCCTCAGAACCATCTTCCTCCCCCTCTTCATCCTCAGCAATTACCAGCCCCGGGCTCACATCCGGACCGTGGTGTTCAACCGGGACATCTACCCCGTGGTCTTCACGGTGCTGCTGGGGCTCAGCAATGGCTACCTGGGCACACTGGTCATGGTCTATGGCCCCAAAATCGTTCCCAAGGAGCTGGCCGAGGCAGCAGGGGTGGTGATGACATTTTACCTTGTGCTGGGGCTGGCTCTGGGGTCTGCCTGTGCTGTTTTTGTGGTGCACCTCGTGTAGAGGGGCAGCAGCAGGAGGGAGAGTGCCTTCAGTTTGTGGCGCTGCTGTTGGATGTTTAGGGTTTGGGTTTTTTCCCCCAAAAAGTCAGGTATCCTATGGTTTGGAGGCAGGCTTGCCTGTCTTGGGAGGGGGGTAGCTGCATCCAGGGGGGATGCAGAGGGAAAAGACTCCCTTCTGGGAAGGGGTATCCCCTGTGCTTGGGAAGATTCTGTCAGACATTGTTACCCCCCAGTTTAATGGAGCGGGGACCAAAACAGCCTCATCCTGCACAGGGAGCTCAGGGAAGCACCAGGGACACAGGGATACCATCCCTTAGCTGTGTACCAGTGGTTGTAATCTGAATCCAGGGCTTTTGGGGCACCTTGGGTTTTGCTGCTGCACTGTTATGAGTTCAGCCCTTCAGGGGCTGGGTGGTCTTTGGGGGTGGATCACCCCTCACCGAGCTGTGATGGTGGGGTTGAACTAAAAGGGATTTGAGCCCTGGAGCACCTTCCCACAACCTAGGGAGTGAGTAGCAGCTTCCCCAGGGATCAGGGCACAGTTTTGCACAGATTTCATACAATCATTGCACAAAAGTATCTATATATATATAAGGGAACCTGCTCCACTTGGAATTTTGCCTGCTTTAATTTTTCCATGTAACATTGAATTGAGGGATCATTTACCTCCTAGCATGGTGCCACTAGTGTTGGGGGCTGTTCTCTGGCCAAGCTGAGAGGAACATTTTCCCTGCTGTGACTGTGGATTTTAGGGTGTCTTCAGCCTGCATTCAGAGAGCTCTGTGAAAGCCAGGGAGAAGTATGAGAGAGGCCCTGCTGTGAGGTTCACAGCAGAAATCTGGTTAATTCATGTAGACAGGCACCATATGGCCTCCAGATGTTTTCAGAGGGGTGAGCTACTGTGACACCCAAAAATACAGCCCACCCAAAGATGACTGGCTTTTAAAGTCATTTAAACTCCCATATGCCAGCACAGCCTGGACTAAATCCGATTATTGTATTTATTTTCTCAAATTGGCTGGATTTATGGCCTAGAAGATAAGCAAGGGTGTAATGGCAGAGCTTGGCAGTGCAGTGATGCCTCTGAGATGCTGTCTGTGGAAATTAATTCCTTTCAGACTGGGTTAGGAGCAGATGCTCCACTACTGGGATGTTCTCTCAGCACCCCCTGCTTGCCCATGCAGTGGTGGGACTGCTGGATGTGGGGCTCTGCTGGGAGAACAGCAGGGTCAGTGGTGGCTACTGCCCTGGGGTGCCATGAGGGTGTGGTGGACACTGGGTTTTTTACAGAAATCCTTTCCAGGATCCTTTTACATCATCCAGCCTTTAGTTTGGGCCCCTTGGCAATACACACACCGTTTTGCTTTATGGCTAATTTTTATTTCAACACAAAATCCAGACACGAGTGGCAAATCTGTCGGGTGTACAGGAGTGAGGAGCAGCTTTATGGAATGTGTCTTAATCCTGTCCCTTTGGTGGGTTTGGAGCCCTTTGGCCTCCAGCACTGCCTTGATCCAGGTGAAGGCCCCACCATGGGCTGAGGGTTGGGATGCTGGGAGCCCCTCCTGATGGTCAGTGCTCCCATCACCTCCCTGGTGTTGGGATAGTGCAACAGTTGGTCAAAAAGCCCAACCTAACTTGGTGTTGGTAACCAAGAAGTCCCTTCGTGGCCTTCAGTGGGCCTGTCTTCAACCTGTGCATTTCTCCCCAATCCCAGGAATTATGAGATTCATCAGCTTGGTTTTTTACTGCTTTGCATCTCTGCTCCTTCTCTCCGTGTTACAGACCAAATTCCTCTGGAGGGAGAACTTAATTAACTGGTACTGTTGCTAATAAAGATTATTTTTGATCCTGTGCAACTGCTGGTGTCTGGAATAATTTCTCTTGGAGATGCACTGATGCTTGCATTTTTCCTTCTGGTCATCCTTCTCTCCCAGCTTGGATTGTAAACTCAGAGAAATCCCTGGCAAGGGCTGGGTGAAGGAGCCCTGAGATCACTGCTTGGAGAGCACAGTTATTCCAGTGGGATATCCCCAAATGACATGTGACATGAATATCCCCAAATGCTTTCCCAAATGCAGGTAGGTATGGAGAGCATTCCTGTGGTAGGGAGGAGTGAGCAAAAAGAGAGTTTGTCCTTTGGTTTTGGTGGCATGCAGCTAAGGAAGGTTAATAAATGGGGGGAAAAATTGACACAGATGCAAACTGGGCAAGAGCCAGGTCTGGGTGTGAAGCGGGGAATGCTGGTAGGAATGCCATGATACAGGGGTGGATGCTGCCAGGCCTCTGAGCCAGGAGCTGTGGGTGATCCCCTTGCAAAAGGGGAAGGATAATTTATAGGGAATTGCCTATAACTGCAGGGAAGTAATTACAGTGCCTGGGAGAAGCCACATCTGCTGCTCGGCGTGGGCCACACTGAGAAGCTCAAGGTAAGGAAAAGCAGCAGGATGAGGAAGGAAATGGTGGTGGTGAGGTGGAATGAAGGCTGCTGCATCTGGGATCTGCATCCTGTGCCTGGGGGAGCTCAGTTGGTGTCCCTGCCCATGGCAGGGGTTTGGAACTAGATGATCATCACAGTCCCTTCCAACCTGAACTTATTTCATGATCCTATGATAAATGGATCTTTGACAACAAAGGCAGCCACAGACACCAATTCCCAGGCCTGGAATCATGATCCAGCCAGAAGGAACACTGCAGGGATCCAAACCTACTTCATGACATTTAGCTGGAAGGTGACACTGCCTTCTAGTTGTCCAAGAGCTTTACAAGAGGGAGTTATTCCCCAGAACTGGGGTACCTGAGTTCCAGAGCAAGACCCTGGGTGTGGGCAGGGCTGGAGCTGAGCCGGGTCCATGTGTATTCCTCACCTGCCTAAAAATGCATTCCCTGATTTTTTATTTTTTTTTTTCCTGTGATTTCCACCCTCCCCTCAGCCAGCAGGGTTGTTCTCCCATCTCCCAGCCGAGGAAGGTGGTGTTGATCTGGCTGGCATGGGAAGCACCACATGCTTTCCACAGGGCTTTAGCCCCCTCTCAACTGTGGGTGTAAAATGAGCCATGCAGGCATTGCAGAATTCCTGAGGGGGTGAGCCCATGAAGTGGAACAACAAAGACATAAATCCCCGTGTGGTGCCCAGCACTGCTGGCACCGTGACGTGGGGTTTGGAGAGTCCCAGTCCTGCCAGGCCTGGCAGTACAGCACAGAGGGGATGCTGTGCCTGCCCCACGATGCCCTTTCAAGTAGCCTTTGGAGTTAAATCCAACTGGCCAAGGGGGAAAGAAAGTTGGGAACGGACAAAGCAGCAGGGTGCAAGGGAGAAGGAGAGAAAGGGATGAAAGGGCAGAAAGGGAAGGAGATGCATCAGCTGCAGCTTCTTTCTGCTCAAAGGAGGCCAACTGAGCCCATGCCTGACCTGGTTTTGTCCATTCTCCCCTCTGTGGTGCCAGCTCCCCTTCCCTGCTTCAGAGCTGGACCAGGTTAAGTGTTGGTGCTGGGGCCTTTGAAGCAAACCAACTGCTGGAGGAGGAAAGGGAGTTTTTGTTACAGAGCTATACTCACCTCACATCAGTCCCAAGTGACTTTCTCTCTCATCTCCAAAGCCTTGTGCAGGCTGTCCTTCCTCAGTGGAGTGCCTGCAGGGTAGGAATGCTGTCCCCTCTCCACCTGTGGCACCGGCCTTTGCTGTCAGAGGCTTTGGTGCAGTGCTGTGACCCCACCCTGGGTGGTGGGAATCGCCTCTGAAACCACCTCATGATCCTTCAGCAACACCTTGGTGGTGGCCAAAGAGCAGCAGGAACCAGATGTTTTTTAAGGCCCCTTCCAACCCAAAGCACTCCGTGATTCCATGGAACACAAGCGGGCACTGGGGGGCTTGGGAAATGCCACCATCCTCAGCAGAGGAGCTGAGCTGATCCTGCCCCTCCACGGGTGCCCCAGAGGGAAAAAAACCAAACCTTGGCTTTGAAACCTTGCCAGCCAGCTGCAGGCTTGCCCGGCTGCTGTTCTCCTTTTACATGTTTTATGGAGTAATTTGTACTATATTTACACAGCAGTGATAAACAGTTTTTAAAATGGAAGCAAAGAAAACGCTGCTGGATGAATTGTTACAAAAAAGCCCTGTTTGCCATTCCAGCAGGGGGAAAAAAAAAGGGATAAAAATCACCATCCTAGGGACATGCTGTTCATCAGATCTGGGTATTTTTTCCCTTGATTTGTGTGCCTAATGTGAGCAGAAGAAGTCGCAGATGCATGCTGAATTCTGCAGGGAACATATGCATGCATTTAAATCATTTACAGCATTTACTGGTGCAATTGTAAAGCACATTATTTTTCTGCATTTGTAATTAAGCTCCAAGCAGATGGTGAAGGACTGTAGCTCCTGATTAGACAGGCTTGTGCTCTGTTGGACGGCGCTGCGAGAACAAACTCAGATGAGAAACTTTTCCTCCTAATTTATCCCGCCAGGGCGGGGGAGTGCAGGAGCTGCGGCTGCCTGAGCGTGAATTCCCGGAGCAGGCAGGGCAGAGCTGTGCGAGCCACCCCTCTGCCATCCCCTCCTGCTGCTGGATGGGACGCCCGCACCCCTTTCCCAGCTCCTCTCCCAGCTCCTCTCCCATCCCAGATTTTGTGAGCACGCCTCGCTGCACAGCTCGGGACACCCGGCAGGGCGGGATGGAGCGTCTGCTCTGACAAATGCCTTCGAAATTAAGCAGGAGCTAGCTGGGAGGTGAGGAGGGTTTTTTGAAGCAGGAGCTGGGAGGGGAGAAGGGTTCCTGAAGCAGGAGCAAGCTCCGGGCTCCTGGCTGTGTCGGAGGAGCGATCCCGCCTGCCTGGCCTCAGCTCCTCTCTTTTTGCCACCCTTGTCTTGGCGAGATGGGGAGAGCTTTCCTCCTCTCCTGGGGGCACCATTGAACCTAAAGCAGGGCCTTCACTGGTCCCTCGCAGTCACCCTCCTCCCAGCAGCCCAGGAGTTGTCACCCTTTGCTGTTGTCACACAGGGGACAGCTTATCCGGTGTTGTTTGCCCTTCTTCCTATCGTTCCTTATTTTCCTGGTTTGCCTCCTGAAATCACAAACTTGTGGACCTGATCAAAACGGGTTGAACGAGAAGGCAGCTGGAAGAGCAGAGCGAGGCAGAAGAGGAGCACTATGCCAGTCCGAGACCCAGGGGGCTGGAAGTTGTGACCCAGGGTGAGCACCACAGGAGCCCCCCAGGCATCCCCTTGAGGCCACAGTGTGACCAAAGTTCCTTTTTGTCCCCTTTGTTGGTCCCCCGAAGGTTGTGGAGATGGGTGGCCGCCTTCCCTCGGGTTCTCATCTTGCTGCTGCACTGAGTTAGCAGCGAGGTTAAACACAGGTGTGCCCTAGGACTCATCCTCGACCTGCCACAGCCCTCTGGTGCTCCCTGGCCCCAGCAAGCAGCTGGAAGGTGGCCCAGCCGAGGATGGGACATTGGAAAGGCTCTGGTGTGGAGTCTCTGTGCCTGCTCATGGACTCTCTGCGCCTGTAGATGGCACCTTTTCCTCTGCTGAGGAAGAAAGAATAAACCGAGAGGAAGGGAAAAACCCCAAGCTGGTGAGGCAGGGCTCAGAGCGAGGAGAAAGGTGCTTCAGGCTCGTGGCACGAAGTGACTCAGGGTAGTCCCGCAGTTGTCCCCTCTCCCTGTCGCTGCTTTTTGGTCCAGAACCACCTGGATCATCACTGAACCCTCTCTGAGTTTACTAACATTGCCCATCCCTAGGAAATCACAAGGGCTGAGGGAAAAGTGCTTCCAGCTGCACAGAGAGTTGCTCCAAAGGTTTTTTTTTAACCCTCATTAACCCATTGTGGACCTGACAAGCCCAGCCTGGGGCTGCAGGGTGCTCTCGGTGCCCCTAGCAGGGGACAGGTCCTGCTGGCTCCACCTCGGGCTGCACAGGGAGACAATTCTGCAAGCAGGCTGCTATGGGGTCTGCAGAGTGCTGAGCTTCAGGGCTTCAGCCAGGTCCTGCAAGGCCTTTTGGGGATCACCAGAATCACCTTGGTCCTTCTTGCCATGTGTTATTGCCACAGGAACGCTTGGTCCAGGGGTAGCTCATCTTTAAACACAAGCTGGAAGATCCCTGAGGAATTCCCACAGAATTAGGTCCGTGCTACAAAGGTGAGCCCAGTTTCTGCCCCTCCTACTGTCTCCATAGGATCACCTTACAAAGATGCAATCTGAAACCCAGTACTTCTGTATTTCTAAAGAAAAAAGCAAACCAAAACCAGCTGCTCTTTCAGTGCTTTTCTTCTTCGGAGACAGAATTCCAGCAACCCCTCGACTTCGCTCGGCTTTCTCACCAGCCTCCTTCACTCATAAATTCCTAAACAAACAGCGTGATCCTAATATTGGCCCTAAAATTCTGTGTGAAATGGACCTGGAAATTAATTTCACACCGGAAAAGCCAGCTCACTGTCAGCCACAGCACAGGTGGTCGAAAAGAGAACTCTGAGACAGCTCTACAAATTAATTCTGTGGCTTGGATGAGTGGGGAGCAGGCAGGGAGCTGCCTCACTCATGCCATCACCCCAACCCATACTGCACCATGGGGTGCTGGGAAGCTGTGGGAAAGGGAGGACACCACCATTCCCCTGGGGCTTGTGGGCTGAGGGGACAAAATTCACCGGGTTTCCCCCCCCAAAAAAAGGGGCGTGGGCTGCTTCTTCCTGAGCACAAAAGCGGCCCTGCACTTTTACACGGGTCTTATTTACTGAACACAAAAAAACCCAAACAAAACCAAAAGGATGGTAGTTTGGGGAAGCACTTCCAGGGAGCTTTGTGGGAGACTCCTGAGGAAAAGGAGGTGTGAAGGAATAACTGATGGCAGAATACTGCACGGGCTGGTATGTCCATGCAGGTCCTGGAGCCCATGGCAGAACATTGTCTCTGGCAAGCAGAGATAATTCAGTAACTTAGCGGGCAGGATTTTGCACGTGTCTGTGTCTTACCTGCTTTCCATGTGATATTTCATCTATTTAGAGACAAATGGCCATCCCAGCTCTCAAAGCAGAAGGCAGGCAGAGGAGTGAGACACCGTGGAGAGAGCTGGATGTGGGAATGTTCCGTGGCTGGATGGAGAATGAGAGGGGGAGAAGCCCTGCAGTACAATTTCAAGGTTGAATGAGTGGTGCCAGGAGGCTGTGAAAGGCTCTGCTGAGCTGCTCTGTGTTCACAGGCAGGATGGAGAAGGGAGGTCACGGGATCTGCCTCCAAAAAACTCAGGCTTCCCTGTAATAAGTCTGTGGAGAAAGCCTGGGGTAGCATAAGGGAGGTCATCCCAGCCTGCAGCTCCCTGCTTTGGGATTGGTGTTAATTATCCCAGTAACAACTCGGAGCATGTCTCTGCTCACAAAGCATTACTTTCTTCTACTGTCTTCTTTTCCCAGCTCTGAGCCTGTGGATAGGCACGTCTCCCATGTGCTGGGTCTCAAGAGTGCCAGGGATTTCTCCAAACAGGAGCTTGGGAACATCAGCTCAGTGAGCTGGTTTGAGGTCCAGCCTGCACACAGCTATTGGCTAGCCCTGCCTGATTTAAACTGACCCTGACAGGGAGGTACAGATCACAAGACACTGAATTCCTGTGTATTTTGTGAACCTAGGCACTGAAATCCTCCCAGTCCTCTGTCTCCTCCCCGATGGGAAAGGCTGCAGCCTGTATTCCACCAGGGATGACACTGGGAGCCCAGGCCAAAACACCCAGGCCAGGAGGAACTCGGCCTTGTTAGAGCTGACTTATGCAAATAACAGGTGACACATCTTCAAAGCAGTCAGGATGTGAGCAGAAAGCCATGGTGTGAAGCCAAGGCACAGGAACCTGGCAGAGAAGAGGTGTGCTCCTGTTTAAATAGAAACCCTGACCTGAATTTATCAGGAGAAGCCTTAAGTGAGACATCACCCGGGCAAAGTCAGAGCAGCTACCGAGACATGTCTTCACCTACGGTTTTGCTTTGGTTCCACCCCTTTTTTGTCATTTCTTCCCCTTGTTAGCTCCCTGACTTTGAGGACGTGGCTGGGATGAACACGGCGTGAGGAGCCAAGCTGTGTACACGCTGCTGCCTGATGATGAAGTGGGCAAGGAAGGGATGAAAACCCCAGGAGAGAGAAACCTTCCCCCAGAGCAGCTGGCTCAGCTCAGCAGGGTGCTCAGAACCTCAAAACAGCTAACACCTGCACCCCTTGCACTCCTGGTGACCCCCAAGGTCGGTGCCAGCCACTGAGGCCAATTCCTGAAGGAACCTAAGGCAGCCCAGGTGTGATGTGAGGAAATGACCTGCCAGCACCTTAATTAGCTGCACAGAGCTCACTGCGTTCACCTGTTTGCCAGGGACTTTGGGGTTTAGCCCCAAAACAGCTGCAGGTGTGCCAGGGGGTGTGAGGTGCCTGCAGCTGGGCCAGGTTTGGTACAGGAATCTCCCCCCATTCCCAGTCAGGACCAGGAGCAGACCTGTGCCCAATTCCAACCAATCAGCCCCGAAGCTGTGCTAATGGCATAATTAGAAGAAGCTGCTCAAGAGAGGCAAAGGCTTAATTACCCCCTCCTCCTGCTGCTGTAGGGGTATTTGGCTACTGGTGCTCCAGGAGGAGGGCTGAGGAGGTGAGTGGAGGGGAATGGCTTCTCACATCCCTGGAAGTGCTAGAGTGCAGGCTGGATGGGGCTTGGAGCACCCTGGTCCAGGGGGAGGTGTCCCTGGCTGTAGCAAGGAGATGGAATGAGACGATTTTTTGATGTCCTGTTCAACCCAAACCACTCTGGGATTCCCAGGGTGGGCTTTAACAGCATAAGCCACACTTATTTAGTTTTAATTTAAGTTTTAATCTTATGATGATGATAAGAATAATCTTATGATTATTATGGTGATGCGGTGAGTGGTAAGGTTCTCCCGGGCCCCGGGGGGAGGCCGGTGTGAGCAGCAGGGTAGGACCCAGAGCCCTGCCCCTTCCTGGGATGCAGGAACGTGTGCTCGCCCCTCGCTGTGAAGATTGCTGCCACTGCAGGTGGCTCTTCACGGCTTTGTCGCTTCCAAGGCGGCACACGAAACGGGGTGAAGCAGGGGCATTTGGCCGTATTCCCAAAAGCTGCTCGGAGGGAGGTCTTGGACCGGAGGCAGGAATGCCCTGCCAGGTTTGGGAGTGCCGGGAGGACACAGAAGGGTGTTGGTGGGAATTGCAGCAGGGCGGGCACAGCCTGCGGACAGCGGGGCTCCGGGGAGCGCAGCTGGGCAGAAATATCGGGGCGGCTCTGCTGGCACGCCGTGCCCGGATCGCTTTCCCGTTCATGTATGATTTATTTACGTGCTCCGGGCCCTGCCAGCTGCTCCCGCGCACAGGTCAGAGAAATATTAACAACCACCACAACCACCAAAAAAAAAAAAAAAAAAAATTAAAAAAATTAAGAAAAGAAATCAAACCCACTGAGGTAGAGCTAAACTTTCGGTAACCAGCACCCGTTCGGGCTGAAGTTGGATTTGAGCTGGCGACTGCTGTTTGGTGGTGGGGGGGAGCCCGGGATTTGGGGGGCTGACCGTGTATTTTGGGTGGCTGGGAGTCCCCACGGAGGGGTCAGGAGGGGAGGGGAGGTGGAGCCGGCGATGAAATCCCGGGTACCTGGGCGAGGGGCGCTGCGCCGCCCGCGTCAGTGTCTCCCACGCTCCTTCCCTTTCCCTCCCCTTCCTCCTCCTCCTCCTCCTCCTCCTCCCGCGGCTCGCAGGGCGGCGGGGGGGGGGCATGGGGGGTCGCAGCTGACACCGGGCTCCGAGACATCCACCGCAGGTAATGCCCCGCCGCTTTTCCTCGCTGCTCGTGGGTTTATCCATTCGGGAGGGTGGGATGCGGGGCCGGGGAGGATGTGCGGAGGCGCAGGCATCCCTCCCTTCCCTTTCCCGGGGGGCGGCTTTTGCTCGGGGTTCCCCCTTCCCAAAACCTTCTTGGTTTGCTTCCAGCGAGCGAGCTTATTGTTCTGGGGGGCGAGCCCCTGCTATTATTGTTATTGTTTTGGACTGGGGGGACTCGCTCGGCGCCGTGGTTTCCGCGGCAGGAGAGGGGGAGCCCAACCTTTCTCTCCCCTTTTCCCCCCAAAAAAACCCCACCAGGAATGTGTTATTGTGTTATGGCAGCGCTGGTACCCGCTGTCCTGTTCCCGAGGGAGCGGGCACGGTGCCCCCTCCTCCCCCCCCATCCCCGGCTCTAATTTGGAGTTCGGGCTGCTGAGAAGCTGCAAAGTTTCTGGGATAAGCCGGGGCTGAACTTCTTCCCAGACGTGGGAATGCCGCGCCGCAGCCGCGCGTGGGGGCTGAGCCGCAGTGGAAGCGGTGGGATTTTTAAATCCCTTCCTTTAAACGTTGTTAAAAACGGGAGGGCAGCGCTTTCAAACGCCAAACTTTGCCCTGAACCTTTAAAGAAAACACCTTATGCCAGATTATTTTTCCTCCCTCTCTGATTCTTGCTGCTGCTTTCTTTCGTTTCCCTCAAAACCTGCAGTCCCTCTTTTTCCTTTAAATCCGTGTTCTCACCACCTTGCCGGCCACTATCGCTTCCTCAAGCCGCCTTTCCTACCCATCAGCGTTTCCCAGGAGGAGAGGGCTGCTGGAACGGGACGTTTCCAATGCTGATGTGTGTTCTCTTTGTTGTCGGTTTGGGTTTGTTTTTGGTTTTTTTTTTTCCCCTAAAAAAAAGCCGCGTCTGGCAGCAGATTCCTTGGGCAGGAGGGCTGGCAGAGCTCGCTGGGCTGGGCTGCACGCAACAAGCCTGGCTCCTTCCCGGGATCTTCCCGCCGCATCCTGCGGGAGCCTGGGATGCTTCTTGCGTCTGGGATAGAGCTGGTGCATTGAGATGTTTTAAATTTTCTTTTTTTTTTTTTTTTTTGGTGGAGGGGTGGAAGCCGGGGATGAAGCATTCCCACGGGATGCTCGCATTTGTGAAAATCCAGGTGTGGTTGTTTCGGCAGAGTGACTTTTACCTTTGTCTCTGTTTCCCCCCTGTCCTGGGCAAGGAGGGGAGGAGGAGAAATCGATGTGCAGTTCCATTTTCCTTCATCACTCCCTCCCTTTATCCCTGGCACAAAGCTTCCTTGTTTCTGAAGGAGTAGGGTGGTTGTCATGAAAAATACAATGTTTTAAGACCAAGTTGTAAAACACTATCTTTGTGAGAAACTGTAAAAATTGATGTTGTCCCTTCTTTATATTTTTTTTTTTTCTTTTTTGGCGATAAATGGGGAGCAACAATGTTTGGGAGAGGTGGGAGCTGTGGAGCTTGGCTAGCTGAGCCTGGGGAGGGCCCCCCAGCTCCTGTCCATTTTCTCAGGAGCATCACCTGGCTGCAGCAGGGCAGGAGGCAGCAGCAGAACCGTTCCTGCTGCCCGGCTGCAATCCTCTCCAGAGTGATGCCCAGGGCATGGCAGCTCTTCTGCTGGCCCTGCAATCCTCTCCCGAGCACAGCCCTGAGCAGCTGGGGGTGAAAGGACCCCTTAAAAAGAATTCGGTTTGGGAAGTTCCTTGGGTGTTCTGTGCAGATGGTCTGGGGCACAGATTATTTGTGTATTTTAGGAGCTTTAGGATATGGGATTGGCTTGATGAGGGAGGCTGGCCTGTGGCCTCTTGTTAGGGTCTAAAATATCCCAGCTGCTCGCAGCCAGGATGCTGCAGCCAGGCTAATTGAGCTGGAGCATGAACAGTTCCATGTGCAACCTAAAACTTCCATGTTTTTTCCTGCTACAGTATCCTACTTCCTCCACTAAGATTTCTAATAATGTTGCAGGAGAAATAGGGTTTCTTTGGGGCCTTTGTGGCCCAGGACCTACAAACTTGAAAGTTCCTGCCTTTGTGCTGATGTTATCTCAGTGTGTAGATTGTGAATCTGAAATGGGGAGAAACTGGGAATTCCAATGGTTAAGGCCCAAACCTTGCAGGTGTCCTGGATCTTGCCGAGGGTTTGGTAAAGACCAGAGCCTGGAGTAGCATTTGTCAATGGGCTGTGCTCAGCTTGATGTTTCAGTGTCGGCAGGAGATGCTTGTTCATGAGTCCTGGTGACATTCAGTCCATGAAGGTGAAGATTAATGGGATATTGGAAGGAATTCCTCCCTTTGAGGGTGGGCAGCCCCTGGCACAGAGTGCCCAGAGAAGCTGTGGCTGCTCCTGGGTCCCTGGCAGTGCCCAAGGCCAGGCTGGATGGGCTTGGAGCACCCTGGGATAGTGGAAGGTGTCCCTGCCCATGGCTGCGTGGTCTTTAAAGTCCCTTCTGAGCAGAGGGGCCATTCTGGCACACAATGTCACTTCTCCAGCCTCCTGGCAGCATCCATTTGAATCCCTGTCCTGGGGCCAAGGACCTGGCTTGCAGCAGAAACTGTTCTGGGTGTGGGAGGGCTGTGCTGTCCCTTCAGAGCCTCTGCCAGAGCCTGAATTGCTTTTCCCTGCTCCCTGTGGTTGATAAAACAACTGTTCTCCTGGAAAGAAAGAGATCCTGCTTGGAGCATGCTGAGGAGAGAGTCACTGGGGGTAAATTCCTGACGGAAATTGAGCAATGTGCCGGAGCCTGAGCATGCTGCACCTTGAGGGAGGGGATGTAGGAGAGGGTCTGGACAGCTTCAAGGGCCCTCAGCCACATCTGGGGTCTCAGGAGGGCTCGCATGAACAAGCCTGTCGCTGGTGATGATCTGCTGTCATTAATCCAAATAACTTCATCCCTGCTACTTGCCTTTGTCTTTCCATTCAATCCCTGCTCTCCAGGGCTGCTCTTTGGGATTGAGCGATTTCCTCCTGAGTATCCCCATCTTCCTTTCCCTGTGCTGTCCGTATCTTTTCTTCCCGCTCCTGCCATTCCAGCCAGCGAGTGATTATCCCCAGCGTGCCCACAGTGCTGCTCCAGTCAGGCAGAGCTTCCCTTTTATTAGCTGGAACAGCCAGCGGGCCTCGGAGAGGTCTGGAGCAGCAAAGTGCCTCTCGCTGGAAGTTAAGTGAGCTTTGTGTGAAAGCAGCAAGGACACTTCCCTCTTGATTTGGATGAGGCAAGAAATGGCCTGAGAGCCTTTGCAGCTCTGGTTCATCAGTGTGAAGGTTTTTTGTGAGTTTTCCTACAGTTGTTGTGTTTTTCTGCCTTTCTTCTGAAGCATCCCTCTTTCCCTCTAAGATCTTCCATTCTGGTTACCGTAAGCCTGAGCAAAATAGCCTTGCTGCTTCTTTTTAGTGTTGCAAACTCCTAGCCTGGAGCTTAGGGGCGGCTGGGGGCAGGGAGACGGGATAAAATCCCAGGTGCACGCACACACAGGGTCCTGGGCTTGGAGAGGTGTCTGCTGAGTGTTTACCAAGGGAGATGGAGATAAATATCTCACCCATCTCCTTTGGCAGGGCTTTAAAATGCAGCGTGGTGACTGGGAAGAGTTGGTGGTTCGGAGGCTGGTGATTTGCTCTTGAGGCTGATGCTGGATCCCTTATGGCTGTTGGGACATCCTGGGGCAAAGCCTGTACCCTACTCCCTCCTCCTGATGCAAAAAGGACATCCTTGCCTTGCAAGCTGCAGCTGGATGTGGCAAGGAGGGAGGTGTGCTGAGGCAGTCCCTTCCAGCACATGCTTTTCCCCCCTTTAATCCCATGTCACACACGTCTTATCATCTTCTCTCCTTAAAAACCCCCTGAACCGAGCAGAGCTCGTGTGCCCGGATCCTGATGCCCAGAATCAGCAGGCATGGGCTGGGTGCCAGCAGTGCAGGCACACTCAGGGGCTCTGTGTGGGAGCCTGAGGATGCTGGGCACTTCTCCTGCAGCCTTCTGATGGCAGTGCTTGGAAGTCCAGCCAGCCTGCTGCCTGCCCTGGGTTGGAGGGAGGCCACCTCCTTCCAGGCAGGGCACAAGAAGAAAGTGTCTGGCATCCCATTCCTGAGCAGGCTTGGAGTCAGGCCTTCAGCATCCTTACATTTGCCACTTTGTCCGTTCCTGTGTATTTCCTAAGAGCTTGAAGAGAGGCTCCTGTCTTGTGAGACCAGACTGTGCGTGTCACTTCACTGCATTCAGCTTTCCACTTCCTCCTAAAGCAAGAATTCCCACCCTTCTTCCCCCTCCTCCTGTTTTTCCCCTCCCTCTTTTTCTCCTTCAAGCCAAGCTCCGTTGCTGTTGGCTGCTTTTCCACCTTTTCATCCCACGTTAGCATCATCTGCTCCACAGCTTTGCTGCGTTGCTTCCAGGTGTTGGTGCAGCCCAGGAGCCTGTTGGCTTGGTCTCCATGCCCTATCCCAGCCTTCCTCCCTAGCTCAGGAGCTTCTGTGCCAGCTGAGGAGAGGTCTTGTGATGGAAAATGGTTGCTATGATGCCTATGGTGACTAGCAACCAGTGCTAGAGGCTCTGTAGAGCCAGTGCTGCCCCACTTAAAAGGAAAGAAATTGGGAATTCCTACTTCTGCCTCCCCAAAAATGAAGCTGCCCTTGCCGTGGAGGGTAAGGGTGGCAATGACTGATGGAGCAGGGAATGGGGACTCTCTTCCCAAAACTCCCAGGGTGCTATTTTAGTATCCCATGGATGCAGAAGTTGATATTTGGCTTTTCCTTGGAGATGCCGCAGTTGCGGTGAAAGGTCTGCGTGCGGCTTATGCAGAGCTGGGGAGTTATGGGATCATCTTGCGTCTCAGGGGCATGGAAAACCAGTGTCACTTCCAGCCCAGGCACAGCCTTCCTGCAAGGACTGAGATGTTTAAAGATGACATTTCCTCCTGGGCCGGGGTTTTTGGTTGAAGGATGTCTTATAATGTCATTTTGTAGCTAATGTTCGTTTCCGCTGGGAAAGAAAATGTCTGGAAGCACCAACCAAAGCACTTCCACTCCTGTCCTTGTTTTGGAATGGAAGTGAGGGAAACTTTTGGGTGTTAGCAGTTGTCAGTAAGGAGCAGCTCCAGCTTTTTCCCTGGAAGAAGAAAGGTTTGAGTAGCCCAGCTGGGAAGTGCAGGGATTTTTGGGGAGAAAACACCCCTTTCTCCAACCCCAGCTTTTTGGGTTTTGGGATGAAGGAAGGAGAGAGAGGATTTTCCATGCTTTCTTTTCCTGCAAACACTGTCTCAGGTGGGTCATGACAGGTGCCAGCAGCTGTGCCCCTTATTCCCTGTGGGCATCCATATTCCCCCTCCCATGTGCATACCAATATCCTGTATTTATTTAACAGGGAGATTTTATTTCCTTTCGCTGCAGGGAATAGAAAGAAAAAAAGAGGAGAAAAAAAAAGGAAGGGGGCAAATTTTTTCACTGGGAACAAATCTCATTTTCAAGAGTCCTGACAAAATGAGCCATAAAATTACAATATTTCAAAGTGCTTTGTAATTCTAGCGCGGACGGCTCTTCATCATGGAATGTGAAAGCTCAGAAAATATAAAACTCATTAGATTAAAATAAACCACCTACTGCACGGGAGAAAAGCTTATTTATCAATATCAATTTACTTCTGATTACCCTGTTCTACAATTTGTTATTTTGGGGAATTATGATTTGGGTATGGCTCACACCAGTGTGGGGGTGGGAATAAAAAAAAATAATCTGAATTAACTTGTAATTTTTTTGCCTTTTGAATCCTACTTATTGTAAAGCCCTGGCCATGAGGCAATAATGAGGAGAGAAGGTGCATTTCTAGCAGTGCTTTTTTTCAGGAGCAGAGGGATGGGGAAGCTGGGAAAGCAGGAGAGGCTGGGTTTTTTTGTGGTGTGAGGGATGGTGTTAAGTGATGTGCTTGGCCGATGAGGATCACGGGGGTGGTTTTTGGGGTGAGTGTTTGGTGGTGGTCCTCGTTGGGCCATCTCCTGACTGCTCTTCCGAGCTGGCCACAGTGATGGAGGCAGCCTGGGAGAGAGGGATCCTCCAGCAGCCAGATGGATCCTGGTGACTCCTCAGGTCCTTCCACCCCATCTCCCCCATCAAATCCTGCTGGGGGGGACCACTGCCCCTCTTTGTTGGGAAACCACTGGTGTTTCCTTGCAGAAAAAGGGGCTTTTTTTTTTGGAAGGCACGCCTCTTGGTTTTTTTTCTCTTTGGTATTTTTGAGTGGTTTCCTGAGATTTAGAAAGTCTTCTTTCTCCAGCCAGGTGATGGAAGAAATAGTCAAGGGCCATCTCTTCAGTTTTCTAAAGTTGTTTATTCTTTTTTATCTATTCCATTCTTTCCCTGACTAGCAGAGATCCTCTCAGCAAGTCAGTTCAAGGCACAATCTACTGCCCTCAGGGTGGTGTTTACTTTTATACTAAAAACTACGTGTACATTATTTACGATAACTTTCCAATTCCTATCATCTATGTTGGACAGTCTGTCTCTACTCTAAACCAACCAGAAAGTGCCACCATCACAGCAGAAAATAGGGCAGATGAAGAAGAAGGAAGAGGCCTAAAAACTACGAGGTTCCTTCATCTTTCCTCCACCTGCCTGCCATTCTAAAAACCCCTGAAATGTAAAATTCTCACCCTGAGATAAACTACATATTATGCTGCTCTCTAATACACATTCTTGAAAGTTCTGCTTCATCCCAGAGCCTAGAAAGCCCTTTCCCATGGACAAAGGTTAAAAACAGAGGTTTTAACCTTTTTTTTTAGTTTTCCAGAGGGTTTGGATCCCTTAAAACTTGCAGACAAATACTTCCCAGAATTCTAGGCTCTGACACGTGCCCAGTTCCCTCCCGTGGCAGCTGCTTTGATTTACGTGCCCATTTCTCCTTTGCCCCCCAGAGCAGTGAGCAGGGAGGCTGGAGCTGTAAATCCTGAGGCTTGGTGCTGTGTGGGGAAGGGAAGAGACCCGGTGGGGGGTGAGGGATGGGGGTTCTGGGGGTGGTTAAAGATATCATCGTGGAACAGCAACGATGGCCCATCCTGTGTGCGCACAGAGCGAGCGCCCCAGCAGCAGCGTGCTTGGGAATGAACCTGGCCAGCTGCAGAGCCTGGTGGCCACTGGTGGAGCACCCCAGGAGCAGCCTCGTGTGCTGGGCTGGAGCACTGGAGACCTGCTAGGAGGCTCCTGGAGCGTGGCCATGGACTGGAGCAGGTGGGCTTTGCCATGTGCAGGGATGCAGCAGTGCTGTTGAGGCAGTGAAGAAGCCACTTCCCAGGCTTGGGAAGGCACTTGGAGAAAGCAGACTGAAAAAAACCCCTCTGTTTGACCTGAGCTGATTCTTAAACTTCCAAGCCTCAGACTGGTTTGTGCTGTGGTGTTTCCTGGGTTTCCCCTTTCTCGAGGCTCCGTGTGCCTGGGGAGCAGCTGCCAGCGGGTGGGGACACCTCTGGGTTAGCATCAGTGCTTTGGCAGCCAGGAGGAGACAGCACCTGAGCTCCCAGGGACGTTATCATGCTGGAAACTGCACCGAGTGTTTCCTCCAATGAGCCTCTCTCAGGCACAGAGTGCAATTTAATCTGCTCTTAGTCACAATTTTTTAAGTTCTCCCCAGAGACTTCTCGATCCTGTTCCTTAAATTTGCAGTGTTTGAGTGAACCATCTCGAAGAACCAGTGAAGAGCTGCAGTATTAATGAAGACAGAGAAAATCAAAATGACATTTCAGGCAATTACTTACGTAATGAAGTGACTGACTTGGAATATCCAATATTTAGATTTATCATGGCACTTGAAAGGGGATGCTGTCAACCACCTCTATTTCTACCTCACATGAATTGTTTCTCCACTGCCCTGTTGCTTTTTAAACATGGGCTGTGAAGCTGGAAAATAATGTTCACGCTCACTTGGGCTGGCAGTGGTGCTGTTTGAGAAGAAAGTTAGTGTTTTCCTCGGTGGCATTTTGGCACTGCAGAAGGCGGAGGAACTCCTTTCCATCTCATCTTCTCCAGCTGCAGCACCAAGAGCTTGGGCTCTGCATTCCATGCTGGGTGCAGGGGTCTGGAACAATGATGCTGTCTGAGATTTCCTCCTTCCCAAACCTATTAAAGCAGGGGGGAAAGTTGAGATGTTTGGTGGTTTTTCTTAATCACAGGAATCTATCCTGCTTTTGTTGGCCAAATGTAAGGATTTACAGGGCTTGTCAGGGTGCCTGGCTCCTGGGAAAGAGGCTGTTTTTGTTTAGAAACTGGGCTTTTGGGTGCTCTGCTGACACCAAGCAGAAGCTCTTCGTGGGGTGAAGGCTTAAACTCTCCTGCCCTGACTGTTTTCCAGGCATGATTACACCTGAATATCTTCTCAGGCTTGCACTGAAATACCTGAAGATGGACCAGAATACACCATTTTTCTTGTCTAGGCACAGACCTCTTCACCCAGAGACTCTCTGTAGCAAAATAGCAGGAGAAATTAGAATTTCAGGCCCTTTCTGTGGTGACAGAGTTGTTAGGAGTATCTTTCTCCAATACGTCCATCAGTAAAAATAAAATAGGTGTATCTATTGCTTTGGATCTCCTTTGGGTGTATCCATGAGGATTCCCATGAAGCTCTAAGAGAGGGACAGAGCCCTTCACCCTTAGCTGGGTTGGGATAACTCTGCCCACTGGGAAGTCTAGATGGCTGTCACCTCTTCTCCCTGTCCCACCCTCAGCTAATGGGAAAACATTCTGCTGCCCCACAGCTTGCAGAGCACCCAGGGAAGCATGGAGAGCTTCAGGACACTGAGGTGTCCTGCCAGCCTCAGGCTCTGCCTGAGGAAACCTCTGAGGGGTTTCCTCGTACCTTTATGCCCTGTGTAATACACGTGCTTTATGTTTGCCTCCGGGTTGGAATGGTTTTAAATCCCTGTGTGCCCATTTCCTTGCAAAGGGGGGGCACTTGGCTGGGGTTTTGTGGGGTTGGTTTGGGAAAAGCTTTGGGTTTGAGAGTCTGAAGACCAAGTGGGGATGTGGCTGTGCTTGCAGCTCTCTGAAGCTGTTTTATTCTGTTTCCTTAGAGAGAGGAACCTTGTGCTGTGTTGAAAATTTGGGAGGCAGAGAGGGATGAGGGCACACTTGGCAGCCTCCCTGCTTCCCGTGCTCCTGCAGTGCCTGCCCTGCAGCCACCCAGGTGTTGTGAGAGGTTTGAGGGGCTCTGCTCCTGAATCTTGGTGTTTCTCCAGTGATTCTGGGTCAAGCTTCCTGCACAGCTCTGCCAAATCATCTCAAATCTGGGCACTGACAGCTCGCTGCTGTGTCAGTCCTGGGTCACGGCAGCTCTTCCTTTGCTTCAGTGCTGGAGCAGCTCATCCCAGCTGGGGCTGCTCCTCTCCTGGCCACCGAGGTCACCGTGGCTCTTCCCCTCTCAGAGAGAGGAGCTTTGGGGAGCGGAAAGGAAAAAATGGAACACCTCCTCCAGGTGGATCCTGGTTTCCATGCCGAGAGGATGTTTGAAACAGAGCACTGATGTCCTGAGGGAGCCAAGGCACAGCCTGGGGCAGAACTGCACCCCGAGCCTGATTTAGGGAGACAAGGTCATATCTGTCAGGTGCTGGAGTTGACACTGCCTCTCTTCTTTGACAGGAACCATGAAGCGTCACGTGGCTGCTGCCAGCAGCTTCCTGCCTCTCCTCTTGCTCCTGGAGCTGGTCTCTCCAGGTAAGTCTGCCTCTGATCTCTCCCTGCACGGGGCTTGTGTTTGCAGGGTGGTAATTCCTGTTTGTGATCTCCCAGTGAACGTGCACTGCTGGGCTGGAGGGGTGACGTAGGGGTGAGCGAATCTCCTGTCTCCATCAGATCTTTCACTTCTCCATCCCGTGGAATTGTGGGGACTTGTACATTGTGCTCCCACTTTTCTTGCAGTCCTCACCGGCTGCACACGTGGCATTAGGTGGCCCTTCTTGGGAGAGGGCAGATGGGACTGGAAAAAGCCTTGGAGAAGGATGGATGTGCTGGTGAACCCAGCAGTGGCGGATGCTCCTGCTGCTATCTGGATTGAAGGCTCTTGGCAACTTCCAGATACGGATTTACCATGGTAGAGCTGGTGCTGGACTGGGCATGAGGTCACTTTGCATAAATAAAACCCCAAGAAAACTGGAGGCAGGGATCACAGGCAGGGATGTGGACCAGAAGCTTGTTAGCTGTGCAGCAGCAGAATATTGCTGGCAAGGCAGTCCCTCTGCTTTCAACAGCAAAATGGTGACCTGAACTGTGTTTCAATATATGTGTGTGGGGGAAATAACTCCTGTCCAAGCTGAAAAACCTCTTTTCTGATTCCAGATGGGGGGGAAGGCAGGGCTGTGGGCCAGAAGAGTCTCCACAGTAAGCTCTTTCCACTGATGCTCTGGGTCTTTCCTGGCACTGGGGCTTCTGGTAGGGAGCTGGGGGGACAATGGCCTTTTGGCATAGAAAATGTGACTTTTGGGACAGGTTTTGGCACATCACAAGGTGCATAGGAGCTGTAAATGCACAACAAAGCCCCGTGAAAATTGGGATTGTTACATGACTGGCCTAACCCCCTGGGTGCTAGTGTGGGGAGAGGGTGCCTGTGTGGCTCTTGCTGATAAACAATAGCCAGTGTGTGTCCATTTGATAGCACTGTGCCCTTTGGAATAAAGGCTTCCCCCCCTCCCTCCTGAAGCCTGGAGATGGCTTGCCCAGATTGGCAGCCTGATTAAGCAGTCAGTGGATGACATTAGCTGTGAGTGACAGGCGCAGTCAATCTCCCTCTGGTGTCGTGTTGGATCAAGGAGAGCCTCACTGGGTAACTGCCCTGGTGTGCCTCTGGAGAGGGGAAAAATAAGGAGAAAAGACAATCCAGCGAGTCCTTTACCTCCCTGAGGGGTCACTTGCCAGTCTGTCCTGTTGGAGTGGGATGGTGGGATCTGCCTGCCCAGCTGGGGACTCGCTCCTTCCTCGCAGTGACAAGCTGCAAAGGACAGGGACAGCTCCCTGGGATAGGGATTTGGAGGCTTTGCAGCTCAGCAACGTTCCAGCCCTTCTCTCCTAAACCCTGCCCAGGGCTTTGGGTTGCCACCTCTGTGATAAGCAAGTGCTGGCACAGCTGCTGTGCCTGGGAGAGGGAGAAGCACATGGGTACCCTTCCAAGCACCCTGGGCACTGCAGGTGATGGAGCAACTCTTCCCAGAAGGTTTGCTGAGCTCTTGGTGAGGAGATGAGCTGGGATGTAATGGGCAAGTGCAGCCTGAGTGGGTTTGCAGTGTTTGGAGGAGGATGGTTCAGCTCTGGCATGGCAGTGGAGTCTCTCTGCTCCTGCCTGGCTACTGTTGTAGGAGATGACCAGACCTCCATCACCCAAGGTCTCCCTGGAGCCTTCTCTTCTCCAGGTCCCCAGCTTTCCCAGCCTGGCTCCCCAACTCTCTCAGCATCTTTGTGGTTTCCTCTGGAGTCTCTCCAGCAGGTCCATGTCCTTCCTGTGCTGGGGGGCCCCGTCTTGTGTTGGGAGTTACAGGGATGGTACATCCCAGGGTACAACTGCGTGGTTGAGGTGACCTCTCAGAAGGAAACTCCAGCCTTTATCCAGGGATTTGCATCCCAAAGCCATGTCCTGCCTCCCAAACCTCCCTCAGCACTTCCTGGCTCTCAGGTGCTGGTCTCTCTCCTCCCTGAGCACACAAATCCTGTGTGCCGGGTGATTTGGGAGCCTCCCAGCCCCTGCTGCAGTTGGATTTGGAAAGTGCAGCTTATTTTTAGCGTGCTGGTGATATTAAGAAATGTATTTTGAAACAGAAAGGTTTTGCAGAAGCGAGTCCTGCGTGCCAAGGGCTGCTGGGGGTGTTTTTAGCCTCACTTGCCCCTCCTGGAGCCTGCTGGCCCCAGTGTGGCAGCCAGTGACAAGTGTGCTGCCAAGCCTCTGGAGATGCTCTTGGCTCTCAAATAACCCATTTTGTCAGATTCCTTTTTATTTTCTTTCCAGATACTTAACTCCAGAGGCTGGGATTTAAATGTGCCTTTTTGCAACAGTGCTGCCTCCAGTGCTTTCCCATTTCTCAAGGTGTTTAACCAACCTGGTGCCTCAAGAAAGAGGGCAGTGCTGAAAAATCCCTGTCTCGTTATGGAGGGAGCCCTGGGGGAGCTCAGGCTGCTCCTCCACCCTTGTGACCATGTGCCCAGGAGCTGGTTTGTTGGGATGCACACCTGGGACCTGTGTTTGAAAGGTCTCAGGAGCATCTCCTTCCTTTGAGAGCTTGGCAGGCGAGGAGGAGGATGAAGCCTGGTCTGTTCTTGCTTCCTAAGGCAGGATGCTAAACCAAACCTCCCAGGGAAATCACTGTGTGCCTCTCCCTCTTTCCCTGCAGCCCTGGCACAGCAGATCTTTCCTGGCTGACTCTTTCCCTGGCTCGGGCTGCCTTTGTCACTCTCCTACGTGCTCTGCACTTGACTCTGTCCCCTAATGAGGCGGCGGGCCAGGGGCAGGCTCGCCAGCTTCCAGCACGGCAAAAACGGGAGTGGGAAGGAGCGAGCCCGGTTATTAAAGGTGAAAGGAGGCAATTAGAGGGAAAGGCAGCCGGGTGATGGGAGAGGGAAGGAGCACCGGGGGTTTGCTGGGGTGGCTGACAAGGCGAAAGGCTCTCAGCCATGGGAACAAAGCGACGGTATTAATCCAGGGCTGAACCAATAATTGATGCTCCTGGTCCCTGTGCCGTCGACTCTCCCCCTTCCCTCTGCCTCTTGGAAAATGCCAAATCCAGAAAGGCTGGTGGAGGGAAGTGGCTTTTATGGGGGACCTCACGGGGCTTTCTGTGCTCCTGCTAACTCTCATCATGGGGCTTACCCCTTGCCAGCACGAGCCCAGTGCCCTGTGAGCATTCCCGAGCCTTTCCCAACCTTGCTGGCCCATGCCAGGGAAATAACTCCTTGTTTTTGTCCTCTCCCCAGGTCAGGGCAATCGCCTGCCATACTTCATCAACTACTTCTTTGACACCTACCTGCTGATCAATGAGGACACACCTGTGGGTAAGTGAGACAGGCCTGTGGGCACGGGCTGCCTCCACACCATTGAAAAGCATGGAAAAGGAATGCTTTTCTTTTGATTGACAGATGGAGCGTTTCTTTCTTTATTTAGCTGGGGATCGGTTTTTAGAAAATGCAGAAATCGACCTGGTCATTCTTGGCACCTTCCCAGGTTCTCAGCCCATTAAACTTGTGGTCTTCAATCAGGGCTTGTGACTGGCTTTTAATGTGCGAGGAATCGATTGGGAGGCTGGGATGGAGCCTGTGGAGGTCCCTTCTCCCACCTCCAGCCGTGCAGCCAAGCAGCACCTTCCCCAAGGAAGGGCTCTTGCTGCACCCACGTCGCTATCAGAGCTGCTGAGGGTTGTTGGAAGAGACTGGAGAGATCTCTCCAGCTCAACCAGCGCTTCCAGCTGGGCCTTCTGTCCCTCCTAGGGTCCCCTTGGTCAGTCATTTAGAGCCCCTGTGGGATCTGAGCAAGCAGGCAGGTTGTGGAGTCTTGGTTTGGGTGGATGGTGGAGGCTTCAGCCTCAGGAGAAGCCCTGGGAAGACAGCAAGGGAGAGCTGGTTGGGAACAGCTTAATGGAAATGCTTCCTCACAGAGCACCTTGCCCTCCAAGCACTTGAGCTTGAAATACCTTATGGGAATTGGGCTGAACTTCTATTTTGTCAGAAAATAGGGAGATTTCCTACAGCCTGCTTTCCAGTGAGACATTATGTGAGTCAAGTGGTTCTTGGAATTACTTTGGCAGTCAAATTTATTTTTTTTTTTAACTTTGTATTACACTTGTGTGTGTGTGTGTGTATATATATATGTATATGTAATTGACTCTTAAGAGTATGGGCACCTTGAGATTTTGTTTCCAGATGCACCGGAGGGAAATGTCAGCCTGGGAAATGTTGACACACACAGTTTTTTCTGTGTTTTCTGAGTTAAGGTTTATTAACTTCCAAAAAAAAAAATGTAGCATCTGGAAACACCTTTCTGAGATCCTGAGTGTGAGGAGCAGAACAGTGTGTGGCGCCTGTTCCTGGGGGAAAAAACAAAAAAGTGGGTTTTTTGAGGTCTGTTTGAGCGCCCATCCCCACGACATCCCTCCCTGCAGCATCCCCTCCCTCCAAACCCAGCAGCTCCCTGCCTGCTGCCTGCCATGCTGAAAGGGATCTTAAGCAACAATTAAGAGATCATTCCCCTTCTAATCACTTACAAGAGTAAATTAGTCTTGTCAGGAGCTATTAAGACAGAGAGCTCGGAATTCATTAGGCGAGATTGGGCCGAGGGAGCTGCTGGCGCTGCCGCCGGTCCAGGCTGATTAATTTCTCCCAAAACATCATCAATGCCCATCTGTTTCATTTAGGTCTGGGGAGAGCAATTTTCAGGTGGACTGACCCTGTAGTCAGTTATCTCACCCAGAAGTAATGGAAACACACACACACACGTGTGCAGAGGGAGTCGGAGCTCCAGGAAGATGCTGGGGAGGGAATTGTAGGAGGAGAGAGATGCCTGGAGAGGAGGATGAGGGGTGATGATTGGTTGGGCTGTGGTTGGCATGGGCAAGACAGGGCCCCAGGAGAGCCTGTAGCAGCTGTATCACTCTGTGTTTTTGTTGGGAAGTGGGAGTTCTGACTGGATAACGCCCCTTGGGAGAAGAGTGTGCAGCAGAGGGAGTGTCCATCTCTATCCTGCTGCTGTTTGCCTTAAGCAAAATCATTCCAAGGGCCATTTCACTTAATCCCAGACCTTTTGGAAGGCTGTGGGCAAGGAGTGCTGTGGATGCCAGGTGAGTGGCTGGAGGGTCCTGGCAAGGCGTGCCACGAGCTGGGAAGGTGGCATTGCTGCCACAAGTGTCACTGCAGCCCTGGATTTGTCAGCAGGTGGGAATGGGCAGGCAGCACTCCAGGCTCTTCTTGGTCAGGGTCCCTGCTGCTGCCAAAGGAGCTGCTTCTTAGCATAATGTAATGACTGGAGTCTAATTGCCCAGCAAATGGATTTGCTGTGAGCAGGACAGGGATGGGAAAATGAAGATGATCCATCATGTCAGGTCTGTAAGTAGCCTTATAACCACCTAGCTTGGATTCACCCAGGTTTCTCTGAAAGCTTTCATGCCTCAACGCCTTGCAAAATGCGTGACAAAAGAGGCCATTCAGACGAGTGTAATTCCACTTCCCCTTCATCCTAGCGATAACATTTTAGCGTCACCAGAATAATGTTGTCTTAAAAGAGTGGGGAACACTTCATCCACTGCACTTGAGGTGGTAGCATGCACTTGGCCTTGCCCTCAGGCCATGTTTTGTCAGGGGCATGGTCACCCAGGAGGGGACAATGTGTCCCCTCCTGCCCAGCAGACCTTGCTCCAAACCAGCAGAGGGACTTGGTCTGGCTCTTAGGTCAGGCTGCGTGGGGCTGTGAGCACTTGGTGGGAGGTGCCCCTGAATATGACAGGGACTTGTACCAAGATGGTCTGTAAGGTCCTTTCTGACCCAAACCACACCATGGTTCCATGAAGGGCTGGTGGTAAAGCCTGCTGAGGCTGAGCAGTGCATGGCACAGGGAAACCCTCTGGTTTCCATTCCCTGGGTAATGTCAGTGTGAGGATGTGCTGGTGAGGCTGGCAACAGCACCTGGGACAGCTGGGGAGGACATTTACATACCCAGGACATTTTACTTCTGCCCAGACTGCCTGCTCTTTGATCCCATTACTCATTCCTGGGTAGGAACATCTATGGCTGGAGCTCTCTTCACCCCACCAGCTCACTGGGATGTGACTGGTGAGACACTCAGCCCTGGGTCCCCCAAATTTGGCTGCCTCAGCACCCCCTCCCACATATTACCCTGGGACCTCCTCCCACATATTACCCTGGGATGGGCAGGACCAAGGAGAGCCCCAAGGCCAGCAAGTCAGGAGTGGTTCACAGTGGCAGCCCCAGGCAGTGCTGGCTCAGCGCTGTGTCCAGTGACCCGAGCTGTGTTTGCTGCTCAGAGCCCCCTTTTCCTTCCCTCTGGCTCTGTGGCTGTCCCAGAAGGGCTGGGCTGAGCTCTCCATGCCGGGGTTTGCCGTGCTCAGTGAGCAAGGTGGAGGGCTGGCTGGCTGACAGGGAATTTCACGGGTTGCTCTGCCCTCTTTTTGCTCTGTGCAGCTTTTGCTGAGCTGGCAAATGCTGTGACCAGGGGTATTTCTCCACTAAGTTTGAGCAGGCAGAGCTGAACCTTGCTCTTTATGTGCTTCGGAATGGGTTGCAGCAGGCACTGCCCACAGAGTTGTGCCTCTCGCTGTGCCCCTGAGGCTGCTGCGGTCTGAGAGGATCCAGGGATAGTGGAGTGCCTCTGAGGGGTGGGTGTACTTTGCTGGCTGGTGGCCATTAAAGGGTCTTTAGGTTGGTGTGTGACACCTCTTGCCTGCTGGGACACAATTATTTCACGAGAAAACTAAAGAGGAATGTGGTATTTCACAGGCAGGGTGCTCTGTGGCAACTCCTCACGTGGATCTGAGGCAAAACATCCCTCTGACATTTGTCGATGATTTAATTCTCTGTCGTACACAAGGACCAGGCCAGGGGGCTTTTCTTTTCCAGGCAGGGAAGGCTTCCATCCTCCACACTCTGTATCTGTCCTTTCCAAGGCAATCATCTCTTCCAACACTGCCTTTTGCTGCCGTGCTCTGGTGCTGGACAGGGAGGTGCTCTGGCACCCCGGAGAGGTCCCCGGGGGTCCTGGGCCACTCCAGCTGCTGCTGAAGATATGGTTATCAGTGTGGGACTGAGCACGGGCTGAACCTGTCTGATCCCACAGCAGCTGGCATCTGCACCGCGGGCTCCTCCAAATGCATCACTTGGAAGGAAAAGGACAAGGGGGGGGAAAAAAAAAAGCATCGACTGTCGCATCTGAGCCCTGCGTGCTTCTGTACTGATAAGTCATTTCAGAGCTCGGTATCCATCACGAGGCTTGGGGACCCTCGTTGGAGAGGAGGACTGCGTCACCTAGCAGGGCCCAGTCGCCAGACCCCTTTTTCCCTCTGGTGTCTCCCCCCTCGCCTGCAGGAGTGTGCCGCTGTTGCTGGAGAGGGGGACGTACCTGCTCTTGTGTCCCTCTTGCTCAAAAATTAGGTGTTAAAGCTAAAGAGAAAAATTATAAATTAATCTCGATGCGCCACGGGGTTAAGAGTCACAGCGGCAGGACCAGAAAGTACCGTAGGGGCACGCTGTTAATGAGGCGTTAATTGGTTAACGGGAAGGTGGGGGCATGGGATGGCTTTAAAATTTGGGATTAAGGCTTCCTGGGAGCCAGGCAGCGGGAGAAGCACCGGGAGTGTGGGGCAGTGCTGGAGTGGCAGCCAGGTGAGCTGTTAGTGGGAAAACTATCCCTGTGTTTGTGTGCGTTTGCTGACACGGCTCCAAAACTGCTCCAGAGAAAAGCTGCTGCCCAGCCAGGAGGGCAAGGGAGTGTGCAGTTAGGAGGAAGGTGGGAGCTCAAAGGCAGGAGACCTTTCCCCGTGCCAGGGACAGCCACGCGACGTGTTTAGATCTATTTGTGAAGGGTTTCTCTTCTACTCTGCAAAGCTGGGTTTCAGCTAGACCAGCATTCAGGCCTAGCTGATGGGAGGCTTGCCAGATGAGGTGGATTTGTAGGAGTCATGACAGTGATGCCCCATCCCTGGAAGTGTCCAAGGCCAGGTTGGACAGGGCTTGGAGCACCCTGGGGTAGCGGAAGGTGTCTCTGCCCGTGGAAGGGCATTGGCAAGAGATGGTTTCAAGGGTCCCTTCCCACCCAAACCATTCTGTGAGAGCACAAGGGAGGCTGCCCATGCCTCTGCTGTGGGATTGTCTCTGGCAATCTTCAGAAACCAGGCTGCTGTGTGTAAATAATCCCCAGCTGGGGGGGGCAAGCACAGGGTGAAACAAGTGCACGGTGGCACTTGGTCTGTGGCTGGTTACAGAGCTCAGGGACCGGGTGTGTGGGCACTGACACGGGAGTTTGCAGTTCACAATGGTGAAAAGCCCCTCCAAGCTGCTTTAGCTGTTCATCTGACAGGAATGAGGTGAGTCAGCAGGCACCAGAGGACACTCAGCTCCTTGGTTTGCTTGCTGGGTGGGCTGCCCAGGCAGCAAACACCTGTGGGGTGCCTGTGTGCAGCAGGCAGAGTTGACTTGGCCTGTTAGGAAGGGTAATTCCAGAGGGATATGCCAGCCCCTGGCTGTGTGTGTTTCTGAACCTGCCTCACAAGTTTCTTTGTGGCCATTGCACAGGTCCTCCTTCACAAAGGGGAGGCTGTGGCCACCTCACCTTCCTCTTCAGTGTTTGTCCATCACCCAATGGTTGTTTACTGCCTGGAACTGAATTTTCAGGGTTCTTGAGTGCTCTTCAGAGGAACAGCCTCATTTCTGAGGGTGCTGACAGTGACCCCAATGACCAACAATATTTGAGTAGAGCTCAGTATTTGAGGAGGGGATCTCAGCTCTCCCAACTCAAGCCCTTTTTCTGTCATTTGAAGGCCCATTGGTGAAATTACTTGTTGAGCTGCAGAAAGTAGAGCATCTTTAATGAAAACTTAAGGCTAGAAAATTAGTTATTCCCAACATCAGGAAACTTAAGGTTTAAAAAAAAAAAAAAAAAGCCCCACTCCCACCCAAACCCTTAACCCTGCGTCATTAAATTAATCACTTCATCAATCACTTAAACTTTCATATCTGCTTTGCTAATAGGCAGTAGCATTTATGCTTATGTTTAAGAAGGGGAAGAGGGAAAAGGAAGACAGTGTATTTGCAACATGGACTCATTAACATGCCGGGGTAACCTTGCTCCTGAACCATCCCGAGGTTTGATCTCACCACCCTTTGAGCCCTGGCATGAGGGCCAAGCCCTTTCCAGGGAGAGGGAGGAAGATGTGTGACTTTGGTTAATGAGGGCTGGGGGTGAATTTTTTAATGTCTGGGCTGGTTTTAGCATTAATTATCTGTGCAGGGCTGTCTGTAGGAGCTCTGTTTGCTGGCTGGCTTCTTGCTGGCTGTGCCCTGTTCCTTGTTGCTCTGGAATACCCAGGCTTGGATGTCAGCACTGTCCCAGCTCGGGTAAATTGGGCCTTCCAGGCTGGTTGGAGGCATTAACAAGGGTGGCAAAACTGATGAAGAGCAGGGATAATGATGTGAGTCAGGCTTAATAAGGAAAAAAAAATACACATGAAGGGGGGGAAAAGCACCTACATATGTATAATATGTGTATGAATTCAAGATAGGAGATATATATATAGATATATACATATGTATCTTTGTGGTGGTATTCATGTTCTAAGGGAACGTTATTAGCCAAGGGTATTTCCCTGTGCTGGAGGGAAATACTTGCTTTTGCACACACTCATAATTTTATTTTTGATGGGGAAGGTGAGCTGTGATTTCACTATCAGAAAAAAGAAGCTCTGGTTGCAAACAGCGATGAACCTGCTTGTGTGTTTTGGCAGATCAGAAACTTAGTGTATTTGGGTTGTGTGAGCTTAAAAAAGAAGGATGAAACCCTAGCCCTAACTCCTTTACTCTCTGCTTCTAATGTTGGCACATCTGAGATGTCTGCAATCTGGATCTGCCCCTGGATCCCTGGAAGTGTCCAAGGCCAGGCTGGACGAGGCTAGGAGCACTCTGGGGTAGTGGAAGGTATCCCTGCTCATGGGACAGGGTGGAACAAGACAATCTTCAGGCTCCCTTTCAACCCAAACCATTCCATGACACCCTCAATAACTCTTTTTATAGAATTTTCAGTCTAGTGAAGAAACTACCCTTCCAGTTAAAACTTCCTATAATTGGGCACTGTGGAAGTCCTTTTCTTGAAGTAAAAAAAAAATTCAAAAATTCTATTTGCTACCACCACCAGTTGGTGGCTGTTGCTTACTGGTGTAAAACAAGCCAAGAAAATGAGGGGAAAAAAACCCACCAACAACAAAAGAGTTAAGGAAGGTCCAGCTTCTTTTCATGCGCGTCAAAAATTAAAATGTGAAGACTACTTAGTGAGTGCCTGTTGTAGAAAACTGCCACATTCCAGTGTGGAAACAGGCAGGTAGAAGAGAGCCCTCCTGGAAATGGATACACAGGCCACGGTGCTGAGACTGTGGAGTGCAGCTCCTGTTGTTGGGCAGGAACCTGCTGCTGCCCCTGGGTAGCATCCTCTGTGTGGGGCTGGCATGTTGGTACTGATTGCCTGGGTGGCAGGGCCACCACCTGGGCAGCTTCTTTTGTCACGTTTTCCATGGTTTTGCGGAGTGCCTTCAGTGTTGCTGCAGGACTCCATCCCCTCCCCATTTCCCTCAGCTTTTAAACTGATTTATCGCCGGCGTGCGCTAATGCAGCCTCCTGCCTTTGAATGGCTTAATGTGTTTGATTGGCAGGGGGAGTTAATAAATTGGTTCCTCCCGTCAAACTGCTCGGTTACATTGATGGCTTTTGAATTAACTCTAGCCATTTCTGGGAGGGGGGGGGGGGGGGGAAAGGAAGCGTTGTTGGACAACTCTGTGAAAACATCTGCTCGGTTTGCAGCGCCGGTCAGGGCAGTGAAAAAGCTCCGTGCGCTGCCTCTCTTAAAGATTTATTAATATTGCTGCGTGCACGAGGGGGAAAGATTTCAAACACTTGACATTTAATGGTTAGTAACTCAATTTTATTCCATTCATCTGCATGGCTTTGTCAGGTGCCTGCTCTGGCGAGGCTCTGGTGTTGTATCACAGAGGTTGTCTGGCTGCCTGTGAGCAATTAGGAGGGTGATTTGGTACCTGAATCCAGAGGAACCTTTTAGTTTTTCCTTTCTAATTGATTATTAGCTTTGAGGGGAGAGCTGGTGTCGTGGAACGTAACATCCTTTCATAAACAGTGATGTGGTGGCTTTACTTGCTCTGCTGTTTTTGGTTTCAAGCAGTCAATTTGGAAAGAAGGGTGGGGGAAAGACTCTGGAATATAGGAAGTCCAAGGGAGATGAACAATTTGGGGTATGGAGAGGAGCGAGGAGCATCCTCCCAGGCAGAGATTAATGTTTGTTACTAATGATTTGGGGAAATTGCGGGAAAGGAACAAGACGTGGCAGAAGACTGTAAAATAAGGAACAGTACTGCGGAAAAGCCTGACTCTGGAAATGCACCTTTTCCCATATGACAGCATCATCAAATTAAACACATCCTGCCGGAAAAAGCAGCATTTCCCTGCAAAGGAGCACTGGTGTGTAGTGGGGTGGTGAGGCAAGAAGTGAGAGGACCACACAAGAAAGCACCATCCTGCCTCCACATCTCTCCCAGCATCTTTCCTGGGGGTATAAAGGGTGGGGGAGAAGCATCTCCCAGGATTTGCCAGTTGCTCTTTGTCTTGGAAAACTTTTTTTTGTCTGTGCTAATTTGTCTAATTGTCTGTGCTCCCATTGGGTGCAGAGTGAAGAGTGAGGGCTCGCAGGGAGCATCAGCCAGAAGTCATTGCCCACCTGCTTTGGTGGGGGAAAGAGTCAGAAATTAAGGCTCTGTATTGGGGGGAAGGGAAAAATTCCAAGCTGGTTTCATCACACTGCAACAGGATGATCTCATGGAGCCATAAAAATTGGCAGCACCCTTGGACTTCACAGAACACTGGCAGGAGAATGAGGTTCACTGGTGCTGGGATGCTCCACAGGCATTTTCTGGCAGATAGAGGTGGCAAAGGTGTCTCCTAGGAGAGAGGGGAGGCCTACACGGATTTTAAACCAAGAGTTTGATTTTGCATTCCAGGCTGTAAAGTGTGTGTGTGTGTGTGTGTGTGTGTGTGTGTGTGTGTGTGTGTGTGTGT
>CM031862.1:33387051-33401046 GCA_018697195.1 Certhia americana
TGTGTGTGTGTGTGTGTGTGTGTGTGTGTGTGTGTGTGTGTGTGTGTAATTTTTATTTCATTTTGCTGGTTAGTTCATCTCAAAAGCTGAAATTGCTGTGCTCAGTGGGCATCCCGCTGTAAAATCAGCTGGAATCTGTTGGATAACCTGTATTCCAGTGGTGGTATTCCCCCCTCCAGCCCCCAGAAATAGAAGTTTACCCCAGGACCAGCAAATACTGTAGGTGGTCTGGGTTTGCTCTTCGTGTCCTGCACCCAGTGGTATTATCCAGGCGGGCAGAGGGACAGTTTTCACTGGGATGCTGCTCCCAGGAGTGGAGGAATGCTCTTTAACAGAAGCTTTCCTGTCATGGATCTGCAGGCAGCCTCTTTTAAACCAGATGCAATGTCAGTGTTTGGGGTGCCCTGGCTGGAGGGGAGTGACAAGGCAGGGCTGGGCCAGCTGCTTCACCAGGCAGAGGCTCATCCCTGTTTTCCATGACAGCCACTGCCGTGTGCAAGTGGCCCCAGGTGGTTGGATAATGGCATCCCTAATTGTGCTCTGAACGAGATTAACTTCTTATCTGGCAGCCTGACATCTTTATTGTTATTAATGTGTGAATAATGCACTGTGGTAGGGTTTTTATGCATTACTTCTGTAGCAAAATATTTTCCTTTCGTTTATTGGTGTCTGTTACTTTGCCATCCTGGGATTCCCAGGCTCCAAGGGTGGGGATCCCAGAGGTTGAGGAATGCTGCTCCTATTTCTTTCCTTATTAAATGGTCACTGCCATTGCACTGCAGCTCCCCACCTTTATTTCTTCTTTTAAACTGTGTGTAGAGGTCGTGGTAAGCAATTCCTCTGGTGAGTCTGGATTTTCTTGGGACAATGGGTGTTGGAATGGGGCATGGAGGACTAGGGACCATCAGCCACATGGGGCTTGGGATTTTGGAGCGTATCCAGGGATGGGGAGGCTTGGAATGCTTCTGGGCATGGGTATAAGTGCCCGTGGGGCTGAGGGTGCTCTGGCAGGGGCTGGATCTGTCCCTTGGTGCTGGTGGGGAAGGGAAAGGGAGCTGTGGAAGGTGGGAGGTGGCTGGAATCTGTTGACTCCACAAAAAGTGGTTTCTGTGGTGTAACTTGCTATTGAACAGGATAACAAGGTCAATAATGCCTTTGCCTGGGAGAGCTTCAGCCAACACTTCTATTAAAACCAATATTAATTTTCACTAATTAGGAGCTGCAGCTAATGAGTGTCACAGCTAATTTACCTCATCCGTAACGAGGGAGAGGAGGGGGTCAGGCGCCTGGGATCAGAGCCTGCAAATCTGCCTCCTCTCCGCTCCCCCTTTCTTCCTGGCCCAACATGTGTTTGTCACCTGCGTGGCTTCTGTCTGCAGGGACGTGGGAATGTGTGTGTGGTCCTCTGCTGCCTTCCTTGGAGCACGGGAATGCTTTGGGAAGGCGGGGAAGGAGCTGGATGGGGAGACCTGCACTGTGCAGCGGGTGTCGGCCACTCCAGTGAGGGGAGGGAAAAAGAGCTTGGAAGGATATGCAAGGGAAGTCTTTGGGAAAGGAAAGGATGCCTGTTGTCCTGAAGGAGAATTCGTAGTGAAGTGTTTGCTCTTGAATCTCTTTAATTTCCAAAGCCTTTATTGCATGTTTTATCCCTGTTCCCTTCCATAACTTTTACCCACTCAGGCTGGCCTGGAGAGCACTAAACAGTGAAGCAGTGAGTCTGCCACCATCCATAGTCCTGTAACTCTCTCTAGGGAATCTTTCTCTCATCCTTGGTTCTGTGTCAAGCTGGACAAGTGTTGCAAATGTTTGTGGGGAGTGAGTTTTGGGAAGCACATATCTTTGGTGCTGCGCGGGTTGTCTTCCCGCAGAGGTCACAGGCAGGAGCATTCCATGGATGTTGCCAAGAGCGCTAAGAGAAAGCAAATTTCTGATTTGGAATTATCCCTGTTCGGCTTGTAAACTTGATCTGACG
Source organism: Certhia americana (assembly GCA_018697195.1). Classification (NCBI taxonomy): domain Eukaryota; kingdom Metazoa; phylum Chordata; class Aves; order Passeriformes; family Certhiidae; genus Certhia; species Certhia americana. The sequence goes on from CM031862.1 coordinate 33,389,024, forward strand.
GCTCAGACAAGGGAAGAAAGGGCACAGTGAACACTGTATCCCTCTGAAACATCTTTATAGTCTGCGCTTTCTAAACAAGCCAGAGTCTAAGAATTATCCACAGGGATTATTGCTTTAAATAAGAATACACTAGAGAAATTTGTGGTCTGCTGTCAGACAGCTCGTTGTTAGGGATGGCTGAAATTGACTGAATAAATGATTCACTGGTTTTATTCGCCTTGCCCTGACTGCAAACCTCAGGAGTCTTCCTTGTCGGAATTGATCTGTTCTGCCGGCAAAGCTGTGAGCGGCGCGTGCACCGCCAGCCCATCCCGACACCTTGTAGGAGGACAGAAGAGCTCTTGACTTGTCCAAGGCATCTTTCCTAGCAGACACCCTCCTGTCTGGGGTGTCTGGGGCCTTGAGAAAAAGGCTTGGCATTTAGGCATGTCCTAGGAAACTCCTGCAGGAAAGTGATGTGCAGGGAAGAGCCTCTCTTGGAAGCCAGCTCATCCCAGAGCATCCCCTTTGGGGCATCCCGTGCAGTTTGGGTGGGAACTTCTGTGGTCCTAGCTCTCATCCATGTGCTTTGGTGGGCTTTGCCTTCAGTTTTGTTACCCGTCTGCCCAGCTAATCCTGCTTTAAGCAGGTTTATTTGATATTTTTGTTTGTTTTTTCTTTAGCTGTTTAGCCTGAAATTTCCACCCAGCCCACAGCAGCTCCTGGAAGGTGTTTTCCCTCTGCCTGCTCCAAGACTCGTTGCACCCTTAAAAGACTAGACTTCTAGCTCTTAGCAGCTTCTCCTGTGTCTGTCATCAGCCTCAGTGGGGAAGAGGAGAATATATAAGCATAGATAATAATATATCTGTGTAAAATATATAGGAGAAATTTGTGCCCTGAGTCTGGGTGTGTTATCTGGTGGCCATCCCCTTCTTCCCCTTTGGTGGGGGCCAAGGTGGCTGAGAAATTTTCTTGGAGTTTATTGCCCAGGCAAAAGCGACCTTCAGGCAGAGTTCTTGGGGGGAAAAAAGCTTTCCCAGGCGTGACAGATTTGACTATAAATCTCCAGATTAATGCCCAGGTTCCCAAGGTCTGTCATCCTGCCTGGCACGTGAGCTGCTCAAAAACAACGTGCGGGCTCATCAGTCATTTGGGAGGCTGCAGGGAACCTGCGGACATGCCTGTGAGGGGACACGAGGGACAAATGGGACAACACCTTCATCTGAGAGCACACACAGGCATCCCAAAACCTGAGGAGCCTGGGATTATGTTTTGGGTAAGAGGCGGAGTTGAAAGAGAAGCAGAGGTTTGCATGAGAAATACCTGGGGTGAGGAGATGGAGGGCCAGGGCTGAGACCCACCCCAGAGTCTCTCTTTTCTTCTCTCTTTTTTTTTTCCCCTATGGAAAGAGTCAAACTGTTTTTAAAGCAGATTCATCATGAGTATCTCTTATTGGTACAGGTATTAAGTTGGTTATGAATTTCTTGCACTTTCACTCCTAGGAAAATCCTTCCCTTATTCCTTTTGCATTCACTCTTGATTGAAAAGGTTTATTATCACTCTTTAATAACCACAGATATAATCTCAGCCCAAATTTGAGGAATTTATGGGAGTTACTAGGCCAGGGTATCTGCATCCTTCCAAGGACAAGGGCTAGAATAAAGGACAACTAAAAAAGAAGAAGAATGGCTCTCTTTTAATGGGAAGGAGGAGAAGAGGTATGTTTCTTGCTGATGGCAGCTCACTGCTCACAAAGCAGCACTGTGTGGAAGTGCCTGTGGTGTGGTTGGATTGGTGAGTGGAATTTATTTTGGGGTTTCCTTTGAGGTTTTGAGCTGTGTCTCATCCCGTGGGGACGGGCAGCCTCTGGGCTGTAGGATGGCTCATCTCTCAGCTGTGATGCACCCAGGTTCACTCATGGAGATCTGTAAGGTCCTTCAGCAGAGCCAAGGGGACAAGAGGCTGATGTGGATTCAATCTGCAGATCAGTTTTAAGTGGAAGAGAGTAGGGTGGGTTTTCTTCACCCAAGAAATGGTCCAGTAGGACAGGAGAGGTTCAGCTCTAGGGAATGTGCTCTGTAGAGGCTGGGTTTGCACAGGAGTTGGAGGCTGCTGCTGCTTGAAAGGGTATGGAAAAATGTGGGGGGGTGACACCTGTTGGGTGACAGGAGTCTCTGATGTGTACAAGCAGCAGGGAGATGCTGCATTTGGTGGCCCCTTGTCCCTCAATCAGGGCTTCAGGGGAAAGACAAGCTCTGAAAGTCTTCATTCTGTACAGTTGAAAGAAAAAGCCTAAAACTGGGACTTGTTGGATCACTTTCCTCTTCCTAAATTTCTACTTTTAGAACAGTCTGTGAAACCTCAGTGATTGCTTTCTTTCTGCTTTCAAACAACCCAGCAGCTGGGATTTAGTGTGGAGTTTTGTGAGCAGTTTGGATTTTAAAATGCTGTTTAGTTTTACATGAGGCCGAGGGAGGGTTTTTTGAGTGCTGGCTGATCTGGACACCGGGTGAGGGCTGTGTAGGCTCAGCCACCCCTGGCAGCTCTGACCCAGCCTGCAGAAAGAGCAGCCAGGCTCTCACAGGTCACCGTGGACAGGGGTATCACAGAATCCTGGAATGGTTTGGGTTAGACCATCTCATTCCAACCCAGGAATCCATTACCCCAGGCTGCTCCAAGCCCCAGGTCCAGTCTGGCCTTGGACACTGCTAGGGTTCCAGGGCAGCTACAGCTGCACTGGGCTCTCTGTGCCAGGGCCTCCCTACCCTCCCAGGGAAGAATTTCTTCCCAATATCCCATCTAACTCTGCCTTCTGGCAGTTTAAAGCCATTTCCCCTTGTCCTGTCTAGTAGAAGACAAGAACTGCTCCCGTAGGAGGATTTGTGATTTCAGACATGTCACAGGTTCTGTAAAACCTACAATTTGTAGCACGCTGTTGAGGAGGAGTTTGGGCTCGTTGCATGCCCAAGGGATTGCATCAGTCTTGGAAATAGTCCTTCCACTGCTTCCCTTCTCACCCCATTCTCTCTTGCTGCTGTGATGAAATTCCAGCAGCAAGTGTTTCCTGGAGCTGTGAGACAAAGGGCACCTGGGCAGGGAGGATCCTGGATCAGGAGCCCCATGAATTCTTGCAAGGAGCTGTGGAAGTGACTGACAGATGTTTCTGGTCATGTTCTGCCTAAAGTCAGCTAATTCTGGTGCTCAACCCTGCTCTTGTGCTCTTTGTGACAACTTCTGGACAAGCTGTTCCGTGCTTTTTTGGGAAGCTGAGGCAGGCTGGATGCTGTGTGTGTGCACGAGGATATGTTTTAGTGCAGGTGCCTCCACAAACCCTCGGAAAGCTCTTTCCAGAGGCAGATTACATTCCATCAACATGCAAAGGCATTCCCACCTGACCACAGTGACCATTTATGTGGGGTGAGCTGGCAGTTGCCAACACTCAGAGCGACAGTTGTAGGAGCAATTAGGGAGAAATCCTTTGCCTTGAAATATGTTTTTAATAAACCATTCACTGGATATATTCAAATAACAAATAGATTCCTGCAAACCCAAGTCTATTTGCAGACAACTTGCAAATGAGAAAGGCTAAATTAATTGAATGCTCCAGTCACTGGGGATAATGGTCCAGCTGTAACAGAGCTCTCCAGATGTTTGTTTGCAGAAGAGTGTGCTTTCATAGGAAAAAAAAAAACACTCGTGGGGATATTAACTCAGGAACAAGTTTACAGCTGTGTGCTCGCACGCTCTGCCTCGCTCTCCCACCAGCAACTGTGGAGCTCTGTTCCAAGGTTTCCTCTTGCAATAAACAGCCTCTTTATTTCTCGCTCATTGTCTTCTTGGCCATGTTTAGACATCTGTGACGTCCAGAGTGAGGCAATGGGCCTGTGAAAGCCTCCTGGGCCTCAGCAGATATATCACCCTTGCTGTGCTCCTGCATGTGCCACGTGTTGCAAGCACAGCCGGGCCGTGAGGCTGCTGTTGTTTGGCTTCTCCCCGGCTTTGGGGTGGGTTTGCTGCACAGGGCTGCAGACTGGGAGAATGAGGTGCTCTCACTCTCTACCTGTGGCTGGTGGGAGCTCACAGGGATGAGTGGAAGAGCCTTGGTTGCTGGGTTTGGTTTAATCCCATCCAAAGTCTGGAGCTTTGCCCTACTTCTCCCAGCAGAGCTTGGCTATACCAGCACACTGGAGTCACCAGTCCGGCGCTCTCCATCCATTTCCCTAGGTCTTGTTTTGTTTCTGCTGTTACACAGGCCAAGCTGGTTGTGGAGCCCCAGAGCTGAAGTGCCCCATTACTCACAGGACAGGGGACAATGGGACGTGGGGCCGCTCTTAAGCGTCTCTCCACGTTGGTGCCATTAATAACCGCGGGCACTGGCACCACCGGCTCCTAAATAGCCTCATTCATCAACAAACACTTCACTGCGTGGCTGAGGCAGGGCTGCAGATAAGCTCCTGCCTCACACCCCCCACCATCCACCTGCCAAGTCTCCCCCCCCACCTCCTCTTTGGCATTTCAGAGGGACAAAGAGGGTGGTGTGGGAGGAAACGCTCCGTGTGAGTTGTGGCAGTCGAGTTGCGACAGTCGTTTCCAGCCCCGAGGAGCCGGGCTGTGCCTGGAGGAGTGGGGCTGGTGGGCTGCGTGTGTTTCTTGGGCTGTCGCCTCTGAAGAGAGACTTCCAAGCCCCTGGTTGTTTCTCTTGGCTCTGTCAAAGGTTTTCTTGCTTTTCATTGTGGCTGCCCCATCCCTGGAAGTGTCTGAGGCCAGGCTGCACAGGGTTTGGAGCAACCTGGGACAGGGGAAGGTATCCCTGACAGCATCCAGGGAGGCTGGAAAAAAGCAGTCTTAGAGGTCCCTCCAAACTCAAATCCTGCCACAACTCTATGATCCAGGGAGGAAGAGGAGAAGGAAATGTAACCTGTCCAAAACTAGCTGCCTTGGTTTTCTAATTCCTGCCCCGTTGCTCAAGTCCTGCTTTTACTGCAGCCATATCTCGGAGATCGGGAGGTACTAACTCAACTCTGGGGAGATAAATCAAGAAGGGATTTCACTGCATCTTCATTATAACGAGGCAGAATTCATCACCCAGCGCATGTTTTGAAACCTCAGAGAGTTACGGTGACAGTCCAAGGCCGGTTTACTCATGGATCTGAGATCCACAGACAAAAACCTGACCGCTGGTATCATTTCCTACGGCTTTGGGACTCAGATGCTCGTACCAAATCCTGCTTTGGAGCAAAAACACCCTGTGGTATTTGGGCTGAGCATGGCTGTATTTTTGTTCCCCTGAACCATTCAGAGAGCAGAGCAGCTGGGCAAAAGCTGTAGCAGGAGAAGGGTTTGTATTCCCCGTGAGACTGAGAGCCTCGGGGATGTTTCAGCTTTTGTGAGGCGCAGATGAGATTTCAAACAAGACGTGAATGAATCCCCTTCACTTGTGCAAGTGCAATTTGCTGACGAGCTTGTTTTGTTGTTTTGCTTTTTTTTGTTTGTTTTTAATTTCTCTTCCCCCCATTCATATTGATCAGCTCCTCAGCTCCACAGGGCTGCTGGTGCAGGAAGCAGTTCAGGAGTGGAATTTTTAGTGGGGGCCTGTTGGGATGGGAAAAGGGGTAATGGCTTTAAAATGAAAGAGGGTTGATTTAGATTAAGAATAAGCAAGGATTTTTTTTACAGTGAGTGTGGTAGGGCATCTTTTTTTTTAGTGCTTTATCCCTCACACTCAGGTTGGACAAGGCTCTGAGGAGTCTGGTGCAGTTGAAGATGTCTCTGCCCGTGGCAGGAGGTTGGGATTAGAAGGCCCTTAAAAATTCCTGGGAACCCACAGCATCCTAGGACTTTTCCATTAGCATTGCTGATGTTCCTGCCTCACAGATCTGGGGGTGTCTGTCACCCCAGAGGTGTCCTGCAGTCCTGGGAGATCTGCTCTGTGGGCATTGCAACCTAAAGAGCTTTATCTCCCTCCTCATATTAATTGCAGAACAGCTTCTCTTTTCTAATTAACACGAAGCTATGTTACCTCTCCTGGCTAAAATGCAAAATACTGCATGTGTCACCTTACTCATAAATCATTTATTTACACCAGGTAGCAAAACACCTCATTAAATAGATTTCTGGGGTTCTTCTGTTCTCCTGCTTGCCCTGGTGTTTTTTCTAGAAAGTGAGATAAGGCCAAAGGGAAGCACTAAGCTTGAGGGGTGTGGGTCAGCTGCATCTTCTGGTCTCTGCCCTCCTTGAGGGGGAGGTAGCAGTGGGTGCGTGCCCCTGTTTTCCCAAGCTGAGACTTGTGGGCAGGGTTTCCTTTCATCTGAGTGAAAAAAATGAACATTTTGGAGGGAGTTGGGTAGAAGGCAGGAAAGAACAAAGGAAACACTCCTTGTTCTTTCTGGGCTGTTTCTGATTTCAAAAGTTAATTAGTAAAGGATATTCTGTGGATTTAGAGTTTAAACTTCGTGTCAGATGTGTTAATCAAGCCTGCATTAGCCAGGCTTTCCTGGAGGAGTTAGTGGGGAGGGTGTACCGAGGGTCAGGGTTGTTTGGCAGCAGGCATGGATGTGGAGCAGTGCTCTGGCCATGCAGGGGGAGTGGATTTTGCCTTCAGAGGTGGGGCAAAAAAATCCTCCTCTCCCAGAGCTGCCAAAATCGGGGTTTGGGTCTCACACAGCTGTGCCAGGATTGGTTTGCTAGCAGCTTTTCCAGGCCAGTTTTAAAAGCCCCCAGGCAATGCTGGGATGTTGCTGCTAACCCCAGATTTATGTTTTGCTTCGTTCTTCCAAGTTCATCCTGCCTCCTCCCACCCCTCTACGTGTCTCACAAATAGTTGTTGCTAATCTCACGAAGGCAGCTCCTCGGAGCGAGGCTACAACTGATATTTAGGGTTTTTCCAGGATTCCCTTTGCCCAGGCTCCTGGGAGGTGTGTGGCCAAGTGATGAAGATCACAGTCTGATTTCCTGCTGGCAGTGCTCAGGAATGGAATACATATTCCTGCTGAGCTCGAATTGGGAATGGTCCTGCCTGTTTTGGACCTGGAATGGGTTGGGTTGAGCACATCTTGGCTGCGCTCCTAAGGATTGCCCTGGTCCACGGGGAAATTCAGGATTTGTAAGGTGCTGGAATGAGTGCTTTCCTGAGTTGATGGGACAACTTGCGCGTTCACAGCTCTGCCATAAAAAGCTTAATTTAATCTCGTGGGATTTCCCCCTTTATGACCCTATGATGCTCAGTGTTAATGTTTCCCTCCCTCCCACCTTTTTGCATTTCTTCTCCAAATTTACCATACACAGACTTTCTACTCCAGGAAGTCTAAACACTTTAAATTCCCCATTCCCTGCTGCTCTTGTTCCCTGACCCTTCTCAGACAAAGGTGTGAGTGAACCACCGGTTAATTTCTTTTAAAATTAGTGCCTTGAATAGTTGGTTCACCTGCAGAGCTTGTGCCTTGGGAACAGGATCTCATCCAGGCTGGAGCCAGCTCCTCTCCTTGCCCCTCCTGCTGTGGGGAAGAGGAGAGAAGGACAGATATCAATAAAAGTGAATGAGACTTTTTGACAGAGCAGCTTCGGCAAGGGAACTTTTTTTTTTTTTAAAGGGTGCAAACAATGGATAGAACAAAATTTGCATAAAACTCATTAGAAAAAAAGCACAAGTTTCATAAATCTTGTGATGAATTAATGCTATATCGTTCCATACATGATGTATTAATTTTGGGATCAAATGAATGGGTCTGTGATCATTCTTGGTAATTATGAGGCACCCATGCAGTTTGGAGGGGAAATTATTTTTAAGGGATTTTTTTTTTTTAAGTGCTGGAACCCTTTTTTCACCAGAAATATCTTAACAGGACCAAACCCCTCCTTTTACACAGTGTTTCTTTTATTATTTTATCTCCTGGGTGTTTTGGTGGTTTGTTTTATGTGATTTTATTTACTTCCCTCTTTCATGCTGGAGCAGCCTATTCCTTCCCAGACAAAAGGAAACAAAAGCCCTTTCAGTTTTTCAAACATTCTCCCCATTCTCCACGGTCCCAGGGAGGGAAGACAGGAATTTCTGGATCCCAGCTGGAGAAAGTACCTGGAGTGCTGCTGTTCAGGGGATTGCCCAGGGATGAGCCTTTCTTTATTCCCTTTTTCCCAGGTGGGTTTGGAGGTACCACAGTACCTTAGTATCAAGTTACATCAGTGATTTTGGCAGCCTGGCTGGAGAGCTTTGGTTAATAAACTCCTGCCTCCAGCCCAAGGAGGTGTGAGTGAGTGAGCAAAGGATGTCATCTCCATCCCTGGGGTCCTGGAATGCTTTGGGTTGGAAGAGACCCTAAGGATCATCGAGTTCCAGCCCCCTGCTGTGGGCAGGGGCACCTTTCACTATCCCCAAGCCCTGTCCAACCTGGCCTTGGACACTGCAGGGATGGGGCAGCCACATCTCTGGGCACCCTGTGCCAGGGCCTCACCACCCTCACAGGGAACAATTCCTTCCTAATATCCAGTCTAAATCCCCCTCTGTCAGTGTGAAGCCATTCCCCCCTGTCCTGTACCCCCCTGCTCTTGTCCAAAGTCTCTCCAGCTCTCTTGGAACCTCTTCAGGCACTGGAAGAGTCTCTAAAGTTTCTGAAGTTTTTCTTCTCTTCTCCAGGCTGAGCAGTCCCTCCTCCCTCAGATTTTCCATGCACTGCAGAGGCACAGCACCAGCACAAAGCCATGTGCTTGAAAGTGGGTTTGGAGAGCTTGTGTGGTGCCTGTGCTGCTTTAAGACCTGTTAAAGGCTGATGGAGGGCAATTACTCTGTCTTCCCCACGTCAGTGTAGATGTTGACTTTGATGGGGAGCGTGCCACTTCTCTGCCTGGGTGTGTGCCAGCAGCCAGGCACTGCATGCACAGCATCTGCTGGGAGAGCCTCAGTATTCTGTTTGTTTTGATGATAATGTTAAGAAATATCAATATCCCACCGATATTTCTGTGGTTTTCCTCTCCCCATTTGTGTTGTAAGGTTAGACAAAGCAATCAGTTCTGAGCAAGCCAAAGAAGCCCTCTGTACATGGGATTTCTTAGCTCTTCTTTGCTGCTCCTCTCTCTGTCTTAAACAGTTTTAAAAGCCCTTTGAAAGAGCTTTAAACACCCTTTTACATACCTCTGTGAGAGCTGAGGGGTGGAAGGCAGGCAATTCCTCTCTCTCTGAGGTTTACCCACTGGCTGTCAGCTCTGCTTATGGATTCTGCCTCCACACTGACTCCCCACCTAAATAACTAAACACAGCAGAGAAATTACAGGCTCTGTCTCAGAGCATCTGAGGAACCAGGAAAAACTCTTCTGCTGTGCTTTTCGCTTCCCAGCTTGACAAACTCCCTCAGAAATGGTTTTGACTGCACAGATTTGTTTTCCCTCTTTCCTGTCACCTCTGTGTTTGGCTCCTTTCCCTCCCATGCATGACAGCAGCTTGTGGTCTCTGGACCAGCTGGTCCAAGGCTTTTTCCTCACACCATTGGTGAGAAAACCTTCTTGTTCTGGTGGCAGAAATTGTTCTTTTTCTCCTTTATTTATCGTGATGGGCCTTTTTTTAAAAGGTACTGGTGTCTCCCTGCCCTTCCTGGCTCACTCTGGAGTGGAGGAGCTGATGCTCCCCATCAGCACCTAGAAAGAGAAACGGGTAATGTTGAGCTCGGTTGAATTTTAGGAGTGGAAATTTCCCCTGCCAAGTCCTTCTGGAAAGTTTTGCCTCAAGTGGTTGAGCCCGTTCTGGGAAGGAGGTCAGGGAGTATCTGCTGAGGTCATGCTTATGGAATGAGCTACCAGACACCTGCTGTGGGAGAGAGGCTGGGGATGAGGGGGGTGAGTGGCTCACCCGTGGAGCTGTGATGTGCCTTCAGCTGCCCCTGAGTGTAGCTGGGGGATGTTGGCAAGTGTTTAAGCTCAGCATGGTTGTATGGCAGGAGATTTGCTATTCTGGTTCACCCAGGGAATGCAGGAATGGAGGTGGAGAGAGCCTGGTGCCTGCAAGAGATGTCCTGAGCCTTCCTGTGCTTTGGTTGCCCTGCCACGCTGGCATTGTCCCCACCACAGCAGGTTTTTTGCACAAAATCCTGTGCACACTCTGTCCCCAGCTCTGGGTTTGTCCCCTCCAGGAAACTGATGAAGCCTCATTCCAAATATGGGAGCAGCTCCCACTTCCCTGTGGCCTCCTGCTTGGAACTGGATTTTACTTTTCTTCCTTGGCCAGGGAGTCACCATCCTTTTCTTTCCCTCTCATTGCTCAGAGATTGCTGAGCAATGCAGAAATATTGGCATTTCATCTTTTCTTTTCAAAATCTTTGGGCAAACATCTCCAGAAGGGTTTTCTATTCCTCCTTTTTTTTTTTTTTTTTTTTTTTTTTTCCTGAGAGGTGAAGGAGAAAATGAATTAGAGGCAAAGAAAAGGGAGCAGGTGACAAATGAGAAGAACAGGGCTGGAATTTCAAGATCAAATCCATCAAATCCCACCTCTGAGCATGTCTGGGCCAGACTGCTGTGATGAACTGGGATAACTGGAGAAGCCAGTGCTGGGGTGACTGGGACAGGAAAGCAGGGCTGCTGGGAGAAGGGAATGGGACTGGGTTGTCCCATCTCCCTCCCAGGCAAGAAGGGGAGCCAAGGAAATGTGGTGGCACCTACTGGAAGTTTTCCTTTTGGAAGTTAAGTGTGGTGGGGGCCTTTGAGTAAGGTGGTGGTGGGGTACTCAAATTATTTTAAACTAATTTCCTGCCGGTTTAAGGAGCTGAAGAATAGCTGAGGGGTTGGCTCCCTGTGCCAGCTTGTGACCTTGATGGAGAAGCCAAAACATGGTGACTGTGCCCACAGATAGGACCCAGAGCTCAGCAGGGGAGATGGTTGTTAAAATCAGGATTAAAATGCTTTCCATATTAAAGCGTGGCCGATGCCGCGAGTCTTGAGCCCAAAATTGAGCACAAATTCCTATTAACTCCACGTGGGTATGAATCAGACCTCTTAAAAGAGGGGTTTATTAGGCAATTAATTAGAAACCTGCCCTTTCTGTGCCCTCCATCCTACCCCAGTCCATTCCTGATGGTCTGGGTCAGCATCTGGCTCTTCCCCAGGCCCTGGGGCTCTGCACTTTCCAAAACCTTCCATGAGCTCTAGTTCCTTCCAGAGACTGAGTTTGTTTTTTCCTCCCTTTTCACCCTCCTCTTGAAAACAAAACCAATGGAGATGAATTTGTGGGGTGCAACCCCTTTTCCCGCTTTCCTCCTTGGCAAAGTGGAAGGGCCATAAAAATCCAGAGGTTTTACAGATGCAAGCGAGGTGCTGAGACAGGGGTTCCTCAATGGAATGCAAAAAAAGAACCCTTAAACCAGCTAGACCTAAAAAAAAAAAATACAATAAAATCTTATCAGGAAGAAAACAACACCAAAGAAATAAAAGCTTCTGAGGTCAATCAAAGTTCAAGACATGGAGAAAGAAGAAAATCTGTGTATGTGTGAGAAAGAGGCAGAAGTAGCTGTGATTGAGAGAAAGGAGGCAAAGGGAGACAAGATAAATTCTGATTATCTGGTGGAATCAAGACACTTAACTGCCCTGTCTGATTCCTGAGAGGAAACAAATGGAGCCTATAACTTTGTGCTGCAGGAAGATAATTTGTCCCTGTTTCCTCAGCCCTTGCTGGGGCCAGGTCGGTGCTTGGGCTGGAGGAGGCTGGAGCAGCATCTCCAGCACGACCCTGGGCAGAGATGGGAGGTGCTTTTCTCCATGAGAGCCCTGAGAGATCTGCTGCAGCTGTGGCCCTGCCTAGGCAGGACCCTCTGCTCCCTGGTGAAGGGGGGAAATGTAGGATAAAATCAATAAATACAATAAATCGGTGCTAAAGACATCGGTGGAAGGTGACTTAAGCAAACTTTTGTCATGGTGGTGAAAGCAGTGAAGCTCTAATACCTACCACACCCCTAAACTTAGCTTTCCCTTGGGGTAAAACTTGGAGCAAAGCAATTGTGAAGTCTCATTTCTCATTTCAGGCCTGAGTTTCTTGTCTTCTTTTAAATTTTTTTTAAAATTTGTGATCT